>CM057822.1:83143924-83335623 GCA_030067965.1 Latrodectus elegans | reverse complement strand
GTTTAATCGAGGAGGAAAAAAATTGATAAAATTAAATAAAAGAGTATGAAATCCAGTGTCACATATTTTTTTCATATAAAAAGCTGTGTGAGAGTAGAAGAAAAGGTCTTTATTTTTAGCGGTTTCCACCACGTTAAGTTTGTGGAGAGAGATAAGAATAATGGAGAAGAGAGGAAAAAAGGGAACAAAATGTATTAGATGGGGAAAAGTTTCAACTAATACAACCTCTTCTTATCAAAAGCGATAAAAAAATCAGAAGCAGATTAAGAAAGCTGCAGATCTTTGATTCAACTTTCTTACTAAAAGTATAAAGAAAAATGAAGGAAGCTCCTATCATTACAGAAGAAAAGTTATTTCAACTTTTGCTAATGGCTGTATCTCTGAACAAAATATCTGTATGCACACTATAAGTCCAGTTTAGTTAATTGAACTTAAATTTTTAAAGCGTTAGAAATATTTTATTTCTTCTATTTTATTAATACCACGGAATAATGTAATGTTTATTACAATGGGATGTCTCATTTCTACAGACTTTCAAATAATCTGTGAATCTATTATAAGAGAGAGTTTCAGGTTAGAACTTTCCATTTTCAGATTGATTTTTAAAAAAAACTACAGCTTCATCTTCGTGGTAGAAAGGAAATTTGAAACTTTCTGGTTTTCTATGATATATAATGCTTCCTAAAATGAAATATATTTCAATAACAAAGTTTGTGAATTGAAATATTGAATTTAATTAATATTCACTCATTTTTTTCAAAAAATATACTAAATAAATTTTTGTGTTTATTTTCATTTTATTACATAATAATCTTTGCTGTTATGTTTGGAAATAAATAATTTTTATTAGCACAAATATATATATATATATATATATTTACAAGAATCTTACATATTACTAACATTATAAATTTGAAATACAGTCAAGATGAAGTAGAAAATTTTAATAGGAATTTTTAATATTACTTTGAATAAAATTGAATGCTATATAGTATAAAGCACATTTATACTGAGAAGATTTATTTTGTTACGGCCATTTTAATTTATCTTGGCATTCATTTTATTAACCAATGATACCAATGAGGAAAATATATAATTAACATTAGAAGCAACACTTATTTCATGGAATAAATTGATCTAGATATGATCAATGTAAAATCTGATGCCAGTACTATGCATCATGGGGAATGATAGGATTTAATCTTCATTGATTACAGTTAATTTAGTGATAATACTAAACATGAAACTAAGTATAATCTTTGAATCAAAAGAATTAACTTCTCTTTTAAGAAAGTCCATTTCTATCAAATATTGTCCTCGTTTTTCACTTCATTATAACAATATTTTAATTATGTCTCTAAAAGATCTAATTTATTCATGACTTTCTTCTAGGGAAATATAATTATAAAACTGTTTCACTGGAGAGTTTATTGTTTGCAAGAATATTCAAGTATTGAATGATATATGTATATTTACAACCTAATAAAATTTAGGAATTTATAAAAAAATGACTACACAGAGGATATTAACACAATTTTAGAACGAGTTTGCGGCCGTTTATTTAATGTTTAAAATGTAGAGCTTATTCCAAATGTTCGATCTGATAGACTTTTTTTCTGGACTATAAGTCTGCATTGTTATTTCTATGATACAAGAGCTCTTCGAAATATTTCCAGGGGTATTACTGTCCATTCCTCTTCCACTACTTTCCACAGTCCATCCATCGTGGTGGGTTTCCGTTTAGAAAGAGCCTTTTTTAACAGACCAAATGCACAGTAGTCCATAGGTGAAACTTCGGGAGACTTCGCTGGGATATGTTGCAAATAAAAATATGCAATTCTTGTATTAGTCATAATTTTTTCAAGGAATGCAGTGGTAGTTTTCGAAGTAAGACTTATAGCTTTGTCTTGATTAAGTTTCTCTCGTTGGAAATCATTGGGACAAAGAAGTGAAATTTCTTTTGCAAATATTGGAAGTAAAATCTTCTCTTTATATTAAGATGAGTTGGTTTTAACATTTCTTTCCACTCTTCTTATTTTTAATTTCCCATTATAGGAGAAACCTGCGACAATCATAAATCCCTTACTGTAACTTTCTTTACATTGACGGAAATGGGTTTGGACTTATTTTTTCCTCGTTTTCTATGGTAAAAAGCCCTTTTTTGTTACATGTATTCAGATAAACCAATGTTTCATCAAGGATCACAATGTTTTTCCATTTGTTTTTTGCTAAGTGGTTTTCATGCAGGATTCTACGAAATGCTTTGCGTTGAGCCACATGTCTCGGCAAAAGCTGGTGAACATTATGCGTTTTAGCATTTTTAAGCTGTAATTCCTGGTTTATAATTTTATTTATTGTTGCTACAAATGTATCTAAAGACTTTGAAATTGATTTCTGTGTTGGCAGATTTTCTCTTGTTACCAACCATTTCACTTTCAAATTATTTGAAACAGTGCGTACCTTTTACGGATATTCGTTTGGAGCCTTCTTTCTATGTAGAAATAATGATTGACTGTTTTTACCTGTCCAGTTAATAATATTGCTTATTTTGCACTTGAAAATTTTAATGCGATTCATTTCACAACATTTTCGAATTCTGGAACAAGAATGTTTATCTTCGGAAAGCTCAAAAACATAGTCTTCAGTTCACAACATGTTTATATGTGATATTTTGAAATAATAATAATTTTAAAAGTAGCAGCAATATTTCTCATTTCAAATAATATGCTTTTGCCAAAAATTTTATTCTAAAACATTTACTTTTATAATTCGTTGTCGAAATCATTATAAAAATGTGTTAACACCCTCTGTATCTCTACTTTATATAATAGTCATAATGATTGTTTTATATTTAATGCTTTGTGAACAATATTATGAAATGTAAGAGAAATGTATGATCGACTTTTTTCAACTATTAACCAATGAGAAGCACGGTTAAACAGATTTTAAATAAACTGACATTCAAACAACTATTATAAAATAGAATTATATTACATGACATGAAATTTTGCATTTCCTGTTATTGAAAATATCAATTATAGAATTCAGATATTTAATTAATAATATCAGTATCGAGATAATTTAAATTAAAATTAAGTTTTAGATCATCATTGGAATATCATGATATCATTTATAATATTAAATTATTTATGTTACATAAGTTTTTCACTGTATTATTTTCCCTTAACTTTTTTATAAGTAAATGACGTATGAGTATTATTTTGAAATACTGTTTGTCTCCAATGAACGATTTTTTCCTGATGTCCGGCTGCCTTTAAGAGTTCAATCAAATTCCACATTACAAAGGGTAAAAGTGATCATAATTTTTTTTACTTTGTTACACATAGTGGTTTTGACTTCTTTGTCCAAAAACAAACTCACACAGAAAGATAAAGGGTCACCCCTGTCCGAACCAGGTTTCGAACCTGGGACCTTCTGCTTCGAAGATAAGAAGTTAAACGCAGACTGTCAATCGGTATAAGAGACATTGTTTTATTACAAACATTTTATTATTTTTCTATTTGTATGTCATGATAAGAAATACATAAAATAATTTATATGTGGTATTTTCTATTCTTATTACTATAATAGTTATAATAATGAATTAAAAAAAGAATTTCATTTATTCCAAATTCTCGATTTAATAATTCCCAGGTGGTGTATTTTAACTGTTCATTGAAATTTTTTGTTAGAAAATAAATGTTGTTTTATGCCAAAAAATTAATATTTAAAAATAAATAATCTGAACTTAAATGATTATATATTTTTAGAGTAGAAGATATGAAATTTAATGAACTACTTTTAAATTCATTATCATATTGAACATTTTTCCGTAATTAACATTAAATTCTTATTAATGAAAAAGGCGTATACTATATTTTTCTATATAATATGTAAAAAACTTTAACTATACTTTCACTACATGATATAAGGTTAGAATTACTCATTTATCGAGGGAGATAAGCGAATAAGTGGTGATAAATTATTATATTTATTATGGACAATGCTCTGAAAATCAATTCAGAATTTTAGGATTTAATAACAAAACTATTATTTTCATCTTTAAAATTTGTAACAGTAGATTTTAAGATGCGGATCAAATAAGACATTGCCCAAAGTTTGCCAAATTTATAAGATATTTTTATGACAAGTTCAATATGGCTTCTATTTGGTGTACAACTATTACCCTCAGCTCAAGTATATATTTTATTTGACTATGGTGTGATATATATATACTCTACAATTATCATTTGTCTATAAATTTAAAAAAAATTCAAAAATTTTTTTAATATTTGTATAAATACAGTTTCTTAAAAATTTGCTTATAATTTTGCAGGCATTTATTTTATGCATTCCCCAACCAAATTTTTATGAAAATTTATACTGAATTGTTTGTTTTTTTTTTTATTTTTTCCATTTATCTTTTACAAAGAATTTGCATAAATTAGACAAATTACTCATTTATTTTTAATAAAATAGTTATAATACTTTAAAAAAGTAAGTTATATAAATTAGAAAATTATATTTTAAAATAAGTTTAATGAATACATACATGAACTATAACAATATGCATTCCATCATTATACGTAGAAATAAGTAGAGCAAAATTAAAGAATTCCTTTTTTAACAAAATATTTTCAAAAATTTCTATAATTTTTCAATTACTTTAAAAGTTATTATTTTTCTCGTTTCTCTCTACGTACATCACATTTTTTCAAAATACATGCTGCTCTCTTAAGACTACTTTAAGACAGGTTCATATTTGTTTATAATATATTATTCAAAGTAATATATTACGTCACAGTGAAGTAGTATTGTAATATGTATAAGTAAAATATAGATGTTAACACCAGGCAATGTAAATTACTTTATACTTTATTTAAATATAATTATATAATAGATTGTTTCTAACAATGTAGAATAATATTTAATATTGTTCTAAATGCTTTCCCTTCGGTGCAGAAACGCTAAATTCTTACTCGTATGTTAAGTACATAAATTTGAATTGATTTACATATGAATTTATTTTATATTTTTCTGTTTTTGAATATTTAAAATATCTTGCAGTTTTGAAAATCCCGTTTTTTTATGTAAATATTTAGAGATTTATATTTCTTTCATATTCTTTCTTAATATTTCTTTCTTCAGTTAAAAATGTGTAAACATCTAATATTCATAGGTAAGTCAATAGAAAAATTTAAGTAAAGTTGGATTAATGAAATAATCTCCACCTAAATTATATTAATCTTTTAAAATTGCATATTTTAACATGCTCAGAGAAGAAATAAGCAGCATCTGTTATTTAAGTAATGGGGAAGTATGACAGAAGTTTTAAAATAAAATTAATAATAAAATACCACGATCCTTTAAAATTCGGGGTAATACTTTGATATAGACTGATTTATTAGAATTTAACTTCAATATATTTTTTCTGAAGCCTTTGTCACCATAGTTGAAGTGCTTCTCAACACGTTTTGTGTAAATGTCTGAAATTGATTTTTTTAAATATTCTTCTTCTGAGATTTACATTGGAATGTTTGCAGATGGTGTTGTCCTTTGATTTTTTTGATAATATATTTTTGGTAAAACTAAATCAAAACTGAAGAGTTTCCTTGGAACTATTTTCAAGTTTCCAAATGAGCTAGAAATGAGTTTCAATTCGATAACAGATTTCCTTAGTGCTCAATAAACATCTAAAATATTTGGGTTTCATTCCAGATTTATATTTAAGAACAATATAAAATATATTAGCCTAAAAGCCAGGAATTCTCTCAATATTTAATAATATTGCACTATGTTACTTACTAAGTTAGTTATGGACTGGGGAGAGGGTATAATTACTCTTAAATCTACCATTCATAAATTCCTTAGATTCATTCTAGAATATCTCTCTCCTCTCTATTTACTCTTCTATACTAAATTAACTTGAAAAAATTGGGAAAGATCTAATTGAGCACCGTTCACATAGTTCAAGGAATGAAACGGAGCTACCTTTCATGGATTGTCTCTTATGAAGCAGATTCGCAAGCATTTTTTTTCACGAAACTGGTTAATTTAGTCAAATATATCAATAAACCTTTTAGTATAAACCGAAGTAATAAAGCTGTTAGTCCCTTAATAATTGAACCTGCAATCAAAGTCTGAAGAAAGAAAAATAGTTTATTCAATCTAGTTAAATCACAGCAATTAATTCAGAAAATGTAGAAACTCGCTATATTCATTTTATTTAAGCACTTGTAATGAACTTTAAAATCTTGGTGTTCATGATCACTCTTTATTATTCTTAATAAGAACGACAGTTTTTCTCGCTTTCTTAAGCAATTAGCCCTATTTTTCATTAAAATTCTTTCAAATTATATCACGATTTATACTGATATTTAAATACATAGAAGAAATTACTCTGTGAGACAACATAACACAGAGTTCTTGCCCTTGTTTCGAATTGAGCTAATTGCAGTCAACATAAGACTAATAAAAGTCAGGATCTAAATCAAATAAAAAAATATGAATACAATTTAATAGCTTCAACTAAATTCAACATCTCAAAAATTGAGCCCACATTGGTGATTTTCCAATTTTCATCTATGTAGATATAAGACATGTTTCTAATACATACGGAAATGAGCTAAGTTTCTCCTATTTATTGATAATTTTCTCCAATTAAAATTAAAATTCATCATTAAACAGCAAAAAATACATTTAAAATAACACTTACAAAATTTTACATGAATGTGACTTATTATCAAAAGGAGCTATTTTCTGTTCATAATATTGATTGGAAGCAGAAACGTAGTCACAGCATTTAATATTCGATTGACTAAATGTACAAATAAATTTTAATATGTTTAAACATATAATATTTACAGAATGTTTAAATTTTACTGAAGAATGAACATTTAAACTTCCATCGAATTCTCCAGTGAGGTATTCTCAAATGTTGATTTCTCCACAAAATGAAAAATCCAGTAACGTGTTGACCTTTCTTGAGAAACCCAATAATTATCATAATTTACAGTTGTAGTTTTTTTCTTGTTTGTCGAGAAAATGCAAAAAACCTGAAAAGAATAATGAAATAATTAATAATGAAAATTTACAATTTAGAAAAAATTCCTTTTGCATCCTGATTGACCCGATTTTGGTGACATAGTTCTTACTTACTCAAAAGTTCTTACCTTTTTCTTACTTTTTTTAAAAAAAAGGGTTTAAGGAAAGACATTAACTTAGCAGCATTTGTCTATAGTAAATTTCTTTAATACTCATTATTTATTTTCACGCTCCATGCTTAAAAAACAGCTTTATGCTGAAAAACTATCCTTTATAGTGAAGCTATTTGAAAATTTAAATTAATGAATTTAAAATTCAACCGAAATAAAATTAATGTATATGAACACAATACAACTAAAAACAAACAATAAACATTGTGTTTTCCTTTTACAATTACTTTCACGTAAATGTCTTTAGGATTTATAAAATAACTTCCAAAACAAATAAAATTAATATTTTTATTTCATAAAAAATTCGAGAGCTAAAATTGCGATGGAAAAAAAATGCTTAAGTTTTAATATCTCCTACTGACGTGGAAAACACGCATCATTGAATAAATAAATCCCCATCAGCTCTCCTCTTCGGCGGTTGAAAATCCCTACTCTCTTCTCGATCCTTCGTCAGACACTCAGCGGCAGCGCAAGAGGAAGGATGCTCGAAGGAGGGAAACCATGTCGACTAGTCATGCCCATTGGGCCTGATGTTAAAAACAAAAAGTATTTGTTTCGTGATTCTGTGTTTTGATTGACAAAGGAGAAAGGAAGAATTAAGAGTCATACGGAATGCATTTAGTCTTGAAAATTTTATTGATGCTTGTTTATCTGAAGTTCTGTTTTAACCACGTGGTTGGTTTACCACCATCTTTGAAAATCGGTAAGTGTTTAATATTATATATAGATATTTAAAAAGAATTTATGTGATTAAAATTTAATTAATATTATGATTCTGTATGAAGATAAATTTGAAAACTGTTTGTGTGTGTGTGATCTTTTTAAAATGTATTCTGCAAAAAGTAATATAATATTTTATATTTATTTAAGGATGATTAGATTATGACATTTGATACTAAATAATAAAATTAACTCTTAATGTATCATTTATAAAAGACGGATGTGTTGTTTTAAAACAACACATTTATCTTTTATAAATCCCAATCTGCTTTGATTCACCGAGAAATGAATCCTTAAATTTAATTCATTTATATTTTGTCCTTTCACTAATGTGTGCTTAAATATCAGACATTTTATATAGTTTTCAATGGATGGAATTCAAATAAAGTTTTGCTTAAAGCTAAAATTTTATACAGTAAATTAATAATATTTTACACTAATATTTAACTCGCATTTTAAGTTAGTAACATGACTCAAATATTATTAATTTAAAATACTGTTAAGCATTATATGTGTAAGTACTTTACCTCATAAGTACATAAGTATAGATCAGCAATATACATTATTTGTTGATAATTAGTTCATATATTAAAAATTTAAATTTAAGATATGATAACAGAGTTAAATATTAAAAATTATGATTTATTTCCGATCTGAAACTTTAAAAATAACTTGATACTCATGAAATTGATAACATTTTTAAAGATGTAAAAGTGTATTAATATTTATTGAATACACTTTAGAAAATATTTTAACATTTTAGACTTGAATTTGTATAAAATCAAATTATTCGTAAATTTTTAATTCCCAAAATAAAAATAAAACTATGTGATTAATGAGATTGTTGAAAAGGCAAAAATAGTTGTAATAATTCAGTTTAAAGAGTGGACTTATTAATAACATAAAAATAAGGAAATTTACAACAAGTTATGAATAAATTTGAAAGTATCTCTTTAACTGTAAATATTGAAATAAAATATTCAAATTCATTGTTAAGTATTTTCTACCCTAAGTAATTGC
Source organism: Latrodectus elegans (assembly GCA_030067965.1). Lineage (NCBI taxonomy): Eukaryota > Metazoa > Arthropoda > Arachnida > Araneae > Theridiidae > Latrodectus > Latrodectus elegans. Next base: position 83,326,669 of record CM057822.1, on the reverse strand, counting down.
ATACATTAAAATCAATTCTTTTCAAAACTTCTTCTAAACTTCTAAATGGTATTAAACTTTTATAATTCTCTTAATAAGAGAGAAGATAATTGTATTATATTTATAACTTTGATGTATGACGTTTGCATAAATTCTGAAAATTATTTTTGCTAGATTAATTTCATAAAGTTTAAATTTACAATCAAGACATTTATGATTGATTTTACAGTTATAAATAAAAATCATATTAGCTCTTTATTAAATTCATATAACAATGCATCAAATTCCGAATGCAAGAAATTACTTTAAATGACTATATTTTTAATTAATTGAGAAGAAACTAATTGAACATTGAATAAAACAACTTAGAATACAACTGATTTTAAGTGAATTTTTCTTGCTCATTATTTTATTACTTTGCATATCCAGTTTGTAAAAATGCAAATTATGAAATAATGCAGAATTCAAAATAGTTTTAGTAAGTATTTTTGGAATTCTTAATGACTTGGGGATAAGAAAGATAAATGTAATATAAAAAAGTAATGATTATAATTCTAAGAATTTAAATTTTATTTATATTTTACTGTATAAAAGAACTGTATATTATACTATAATTTGTTTTTTACAAATGTCTTAAAAAATTAATAAAAGAATATTAACAGTTTCCGACATACTTATGATTGAAGTCATTTTTAAATATAAATAAAATAGATAATAATTATTTCCTAAAATAATTATTTTCTAAAATTATTTCCAAAAAGTTTTGAATATTTATAATTGAAATATAACATATTAAATTATAAGTTAAGAAGACTCTAATGTTACCTTTTATTTTCAATAGAAAACCAAATAATGTTCATTTCTTTACCATTTTTCGTAAAAAATGAAAATTCCCCCACAACATAAGTGAAATTGTTTTAATTGTCTAGGCTTATTAATCACTCAACTTATTGTCTAATAATAAATTTCTTAATACTTGTTTATTTTAAAAGATACTCAAATATATATATATATGTATATATACCCAAAAGACACATCTTAGAAAGCTCAGAAATGCACTTAAAACCACAATAACATTGTAATATAAACAGAGACTTACATTAAATCGTCGAATGGAATAATATTCTCAAACCACCAAATCTAACCTAATAATTTAGAGGATATATATATATATATATATATATATATATATATATATATATATATATATATATATATATATATATATATATATATATATATATTTACGAGGGTCACGAAATTTTTGACATACCACTAGGTTTTTAAAGTTATACTTACAAAATTTTAGGTGTGTTCAAAGTAGTCTCCTGCAGCATCAATGCACTTATGTAAACGAATTTATTACAGATTAAATGCCTCAATCCATTCATTTCTTGGAAAAGATGAAAAAAATGCATTTATAGCCACATCAATCTCTTCTTCTAAATGAAAACGACGTCCACGTTAGTTCTTTTTTAGATTAAAGAATAACCGAAATTCGTGCATTGCTAGATCGGGCAAATACGGCGGATGATCAATCACTTTAATTTGTTTCTGTTTAAGAAATTTAATTGTTAATCCGGCTGTATGTAAAGATGCATTGTCATTGTGAAGCATTAGTCCCCTAACATTCAGTTCTTGTAGAATTTCTGGAAGACACTTAGTGGTATACCAGTTTGCTGTTACTGTCTTCTGTCCTTCCAACTTGATGGCTTTGAAGAATCCCGTAATTCTAAAGAAAACGGCATACATCACTTTTTTCCATGCGCGTTGTTTTTCACCATTGTCGGCGTTGCATCATCTTCAAAGATCCATATTTTGCTTTCTTGACGTGTTGGAACGTCAAAAAACAATATGTACATTTCATCACCTGTTACAATTTTAGAAATAATGTGGTGGCCACCATCATTTTGCATTTCAAGTGTTTCTTTACAGATTCTGACACGCTCCTCTTTTTGGTGTTTAGTTAGATTATGGGGAACCCAACAGCAAACTACTTTTACATATGTAATTCTTCATGAGAATGATTTTCTGTATGGCTGCGGGTCCAATGTTACGTTCCTTCTGTATCATTTGATAGGTAGAGCGATTATCGTCCTTTAACATTTTTCGTATGGCAGATACATTATCCGGGAGTACTGCCGACAGCGGCCTTCCTGTGTGTTCTTTATCCTGAAGAAAATTGCGACCTCTTCTAAATTCTCTAAACCATCTGAATACAGTAGAACGAGCTGGAGATTCATCACCAAATTCTAATGGCAACCGTTTAATGCATTATTCTTGATTCAATCCTGCTTTAAAATCGTAGAAAATCATAGCACGGAAATGTTCTCACGTCAACATCATTTTCTCTTCTATTTAAAATTTATTCTACGCTAAGCATACTGAAGTAAGTCAGTAAAGAATCGACATCTATGTTAAAATACTTTGTCTTTTAAAATTAACCGTTATTTTAATTTTGTAAATTCTCGTTTGCGCGTATCTCAAAAATTTCAGAGTAACCCTCGTTTATATATATATATATATATATATATATATATATATATATATATATATATATATATATATATATATATATATATATATATATATATATATATATATATATATAAGTAGATTTATCAAAATACATGTTTGGGATTATTAGATTTTCTATGCAGCTATTTTACTCCATTTGAATGTTCAATTTTCAACCAAACTTATTGAAAAAATATGTGTTTTGATATTCTGGTAAAATAAAATCATGTATACATCGCATTTGAAGATTTGCCAGTTTATCCTCAAAATCCAATTTTAAACACATCTTAATTGAACTGTAGTTTTAATTAAATGCATGAAATTTCTTTTCCTTGCAAGATGCAAAAATAAATCTCCGAAACGATATACTTTTTTTTATCATCAGGCGTTTCTATAAATCGAGACTCTGATGAAACATATATTTTTAGCTGCATTACATTTTAAATTAAAATAACGGGTGTCTGAACATTTAAATTTCTATGGCGCAAAACAAATCTATTCATTTGTAGCGAATGCAATTTTTTTTCAGCATAATTTTTCTTTGAAGTTTTATTTCATGTTTTGAAAATACAATTATAAAGCTAGTCGAGTGCAGTGAAGATATTACGCTTAGAGAATTTAATTTAAACTTTTCGAACTTTTTGTGGTTTAGAAAGAGCGTTAGATAGAAAAGCTAATTAAAAATTCTATTTCTTTTTACTAAATAAAAATACAGCAGTATAACAACATAAGCGTAACTTTTAATTTTATTTCGTAAAATACAAGAAAGGAAGAAAAGAGCAAAAGAACATCTGTCAAATGCTCTTTAATTGCAACTTTATGTTTTTTACTTAAATAATAAATCATGGTAAAGTAAATTAATCAGTTTGAGTTTAAAAAAAATCCACAATTGTGTTTTTTTATTTTCATGTTCAGTTTGAGTGAGTCTCAGAGGAAGCATAATTCTTTTGCAAAACCTTGTAGTTTTTTCTCGAAAAGCTCCAGTTTGTTTCTTAATAGTTTATGTTCTTGTTGGAAAAAATTTAAAAATTTATTATATTTAGGGAAAGTTTTTAGAAACTTATAAAAAATATAAAAATAAATTTAAGTGGAAAAAGTTCATTTTAAAAGCAAAAGTGTATTGCTATTATTCAAATCATTTATTGAATTTATGTCAATTAACACAATTTTGCAATCATTTTAATTAGGATTAAACCAAATGAATAATACTATATATAAGTGTATTAAATCAAGGGCTAATATAAATTAAATTGTTTTAAAATTAATTTTTATTATGTAATCGTACAACAGAGTTTGCTACACACACACACACACACACATACACACACACACACACACACACACACATACACACACACACACACATACACACACACACACATGCACACACACACATTCACACACACACACATTCACACACACACACATGCACACACACACACACACACATGCACACACACACACACACATGCACACACACACACACACATGCACACACACACATATATATATATATATATATATTAGCCTAAAATACTTATTGTCGTTCATCCTGAATTAAAGTTTTAGATCTTATAAAATCACATGTTGAAATATACATAAAATATTTAATCAACATCTATGGAAGCATAAATAAAAAAATTCATATTTTTATGAACTGTAAAATTAAGTGAAAATTGTTTCAAAGATTAATTTGTTTGATTTAGATTTTATGTGCCTATTTTATTTAAAATGAAAGAAGCGCGACATATTAATTGTAAAGTTATATTTTAGTAGTTAACTTAATTATAGCCCTTCGTATTTTTTATGTTTCGTTTAAATTTAGTGTCTAAAAATAATAACTATTGTTTAAAATAACTGTTTCTAAAATTATTTTGAATAACATTATTGTAATGACATTTCCTTTTGTGTTATTTGAACGCACTATTTATTTTGTTTATATGCTTAAACATACTTCAACTTCAAATCTGAAAGAAAATCATGTTCAATCAAATTCAAATCTTTGCTGAGTACTTAGTGAAATCATTTTTATACGTTATTATTATTTCTTATAATAATGTGTATTTCGTTTTTGTAATCAATTGATGTATAATTAATATTAATAATAATTAACTCATAAACTTCTATTATATCCTAATTAAATTAATTTCAACGTAGTTGTATATTTAATTTGCTAATTTATCCTAATATTTAGCTAATAAGCAAAATATATTTAAGATTCAGTTATAGAATTAAAAATAATGATTTTTCACGCCAAATTTTTCAATAAGAATCTGAATTTCTTCACGATGATGAATGAAATATTTGTAAAATAGTTAATAAAAGGCTTACTTCTGTTAAGTATGGTTTCTTGCACATTTTATTGATACTATTCAGACTGTGTAATAATTTCTATATTTACATTTGATTCAATTTATAGCCATTTAATATGCTTCAAAGAGTAGAATATATTAAAGTTATATTAAAATAATTATTTAAATTATTTTTACTTTTATTTTGAGATAGTTTTAGTTATACTAAATTGTATACATTTTATACGTAAATGCACAAATATTTATGATATTTTAATCGACTTTTTATAATATTTCGAATAAATTGAATTAGAATAAATTGACAAGACTGTGATATATTAATTATTATGCGAAGTTGTTATGCATGTGATTAATAAAATCTGCCTGTATAAAACAATACTGATGAAATAACCAATCAATATCTCAATGATTTACAAAAATAATCTCCGTTAAAAAATCCCCAGCTATCATAAATTTAGGTCATTTCCACTCATAACCATCGTAAAAATGCCAAGAAAAAAATATGTCAAAGGCAGCTGTTAAAATATTCTATTTTTGATTTGATAAATTGATATGCTTTTTAATTATTCTCTGGTACCCACCTTAATGGTGCTAATTATGTTCTTCAATCTATCAAAATTAACTCTTTTTAATGTATAAGGTAATTTCATACTTTATAAAATCATTCGTATAAAGAATCAAACTTTTTACACATTTAATACATATCTATAGTCTATAACTTAATTAATTTTTGGAAAGATTGTTAAAGAATTAAATTCCTTTGATCATTTTATTAAATTTATATTTTAAAATAAGAATTTTACTCATAAATTTTAAGAAGTCTTCAAATAATTAAATTTTTTTCACCAAAATATTAGATGATTATTGGGAAAATTAGAATGAACTAAATGTTTGTAAATGAAAAGAAACCCGTAACAAATAATGCAATCTGTGTTATAGACATTCAATACAATACTGTGTATCTTCATTTTTTTTAATAGTGGAAACGATTTATTTAACATAAACACACTGAAACTTCTGCAATATAAAATATATTTATTTATACAATTTTTCATAGATTAGTCATTTTAGATTCCCCTCATGCTTTTTAATTTAATCAATAAATATTGATTTTGATGTAGAATATTAAATTAGATAAGTTAAAATTATAATTAAAAATATCTTGTTTGTTCATTATTTTAAAATTCAAAACTATACTATTGGTAATATTTTATCAGTAACTGTTTTATAGACATTTATTTCTTTTGACTTTTATGGATATTTACTTTATATTAAACAGACTGAAGCTATTTAATATAATTTTAATTTTTATCCTTTTCTTAACTTCATGTATAAATATTTTTATCCTTCAAGATAATTTTTATTGAAAATTGTTTTATACTATCCATATATTTATTTTGAATTGACAAGTTTGGTTTATTGCAGCAGATGGGTTCAATTAATATTGAGTAGTAGTCGTAGTATAGTTTTTTTTTATCGCAAGTAGTTTTATGGCTACTGATAAAATATTACCAATAATCATAATTGTTCACTAACTTCTGAAAAATTTTACTTCTGACGGTTTTGGTAGATGCCTTTTTAAATATAAGAATGTTTTGGCAAAATCCAAGCTATAAATAAAATACCACCTAAAATCAGGTAAATTAAAACTGTTGTAAAACTGTTTGGCATCAAATTCTTTTTACCACAATAGTCCTTTACCAAATTTTTTTGTCGAATTCAGCATGTATTAAATAAATATCTATCTTGCTTTTTGTTAAATATACATATTCATTGATTATTACTTTTCGTTTGGTTCTCAAAAGATTTTGTTGTTTCCCTTTATATATATATTCCAATATCTATGACACAAAAGTTAATTTTTATGCATTCAAGCTTTGATTCCATAATTTTTTTTAATCAAAATTGAGAGTATATATAAAATCTTCTTCTCTTAAGATTTCTAAGACATTTTAATACTTATATTATATAAATTTTATTCTATAAAAATGAAAGTTTAAATTTGTTTGTTTTATGCTTACTTTGTATGCATATAAAATTGCAACAAATGCAATTATGCAGTTCAATAAATCCCAGTTTGCAAATATTTTGAATTAATTTGCTCTAAATCAGTGCTTGATGCTTGAACAGTCTTTGGTATTTTGTCTGCAAAAGTCTTCAGTGCCACCAATTCATATAAAAAGTAGAATTATATATTCACTTGAGTATAATAATGAGGATGCTTTCTCTAAATTGAAAGAAGAATTGGCTATGTGTATTTGCTTTACAAAAAAATGAGTTCATGATAACATTTCATAATTTGTAAAGCACATTCATATAGCACAATGGAAAGGACATGGGAAAATTCCAAGCATACAAATAGAAATCATTTAAATTTTTAAAACATGTTAATACAATATTTCACTTAACAAACTTTAATCACAAATCTGTACCATTTATTTAAATTTTTTTAACATTATCTACAGATAGTTTTTCTTTTCTAGCGATTTATTACGTAGGTTTTAAAAAAATAGGAGAATATTTGAAATAAAGAGAATGATTCATACTTGTAGAAGATGTGGATAAAATGGAAAATTTAATTATCATACAATGATCGGTACTTTATTTATTTTCAGAATACAAAATTCTTTAATTAACGCTTCCAATAAAATAATTAGTTACATTACAAAAATGCAAGTAAAACTTCTTTTCTTTCAGTATAAGGAATGCAGTTTATCAAAGATAATATTCCAAAATTAAGAATAAGATATAGACATCATTTTTTCAACGTAAATAGCCATGATATATCGGATTATTATTTTTGGTTGATTATTTTAATTATAAATTCACTTTCTTATCTCAATATATCAACTAAATTATAGTTAGACAAAGTATTAAATAATAAATTATAGTTAGACAAAGTATTAATTAAAATTAATATTTTATTAAAATTTATATTAATTTATCGGATAAAACTGTATAAATTTCAAAATTTCTTATACATTTTAATTAAAACATTGCAATGTAAAGATTTATATTTTTTATTTTAAATAACAAATTTATAATCATATTTTTTCAAAAAATATTTAATAACACAATTGACCATTAAAATTGCTACACTAAAAAGGCGACATGCTACAGACGTGAAATTTATACGAAAGGAAGAAGGTGCTGTGATATGCAAATGATTACTGATTTGCTTTTCAGCGCAATCAGACAAAGCAGGCGCCAGTAACGACACCTATATTGTGTTTAAATGAGGAAATTGTTCAGCCGGTTCCTCATACACAAATTGCATTTGAACGTTGTTGCCTGGTGAAAAGTTGTTGTGATGCCTCCTGTAAGAAGGAAAAATGCGTACCAGCACGTTTCTGACTTTGATAAAGATCGAATTGTAGCGTACCGGGATTGCGGTTTATCTTATCGCAGTATTTCTGCTCGCGTCGGTTGAGATCCAATGACTGTTAGCAGAATATGGAATCGATGGGTTCAGGACAGTAGTACGGAACGCCATGCGGGATCTCAACGGCCACCTATCACTAGCAGCCGAGAAGACAGGCATATTATCCGCATGGCCGTAATGGATCGTGCAACGTCACGTCACCCCTTCACGAGCCGTGAGTCAAGAAACGGGGTCGTTTGGAAGACAACAAGTGTCTGCACGAATAGTTCGACGACGTTTGCAGCATCATGGACTCTCAGCTCGGAAACCATGGCTGCGGCTTCCCTTGACGCTGCATCATAGACAAAAGTGCCTTCAATGGTATGATCAACGACGAACCTGGGCAAATGAATGGCGAGACGACATCTTTTCAGATGAATCCAGGTTCTGTGTACACCATCATGATGGTCGCATCCGTGTTTGGCGGCATCGTGGTGAACGCACAGTGGCAGCGTGCATTTGTCATCGTCATACTGGCCTATCCCCTGACGTGATGGTATGGGGTGCCATTGGATACACGTCTCGGTCACCTCTTGTTCACATTGACGGTGCTTTGAACAGTGCACGTTACATTTCTGGTGTGTTACGACCTGTGGCTCTACCCTTTATTCGAGCCGTGCGAAACCCTACGTTTCAGCAGGATAATGCCCGACCGCATGTTGCCGGTATTGTACGGACCTTCCTTGATACGGAACATGTTCGGCTGTTGGCCTGGCCAGCACGCTCTCCAGATCTTTCACCAATAGAAAACGTCTGGTCAATGGTTGCCGAGCAACTGGCTCGTCACCAAACGCCAGTCACTACGGTTGATGAACTGTGGCATCGTGTTGAAGCTGCATGGGCATCTGTACCTGTTCATGCAATCCAATATCTGTTTGACTCAATGCCCAGGCGTATAACTGCTGTTATTACTGCCAGAGGTGGTTGTTCTGGGTACTGATTTCTCAGGATTTATCCAGACAAATTTTTTGAAAATTTAATCACTTTTATTTCTAGTATAATATATTTGTCCAATAAATATCATTTTGTTATCTGCATTTCTTCCTGGTGTAGCAATTTTAATGGCCAATAGTGTATTAGAAAAATCTATATTTATTGTAAATTTACAGCCAAATTCTTCTTAATATTTCTGAATTCTCCTGGGAAAAAAATTCAAGTTATGTAACTTCTATAATGAAAAAAGACTTGTTCAGTAACCTTCCTTAGCAAAATTAACCTCCACTTCGTTACCAAAAAGTTCAACGTGTAATGGTATTCACTGGAAGTAAATGTAAAGTTGCAAAGTAATGAGATGTGTGATTTGAGTAATATAATGTTGCTTTTTTTATCTCCACAAACTACAGCTTTTCTTCAGAATCTAATAAGATTCATTTATTGCTTTCTTTCAAAATGGACAAGAGATTTAGATAGACTGCTAGTACTTCCTTTTTAAAAAGGAGCATAGATCTGAGTTAGGTTTATATAAAGAAAATATGGTGTTTCAAGTACAAATATAAATGCCACTAAATAAAATTATCTTAATAATATCAAGATGTATTGTATGTATATAATCATTGGATTTGCTACCATTTCAGCAAAAACATTAATATAAAATCTTGAGATTGTATATATGATTTCCAAATCACAAGTTGCCTGAAATGTTCCGGCAAAAATCGTTTTTATTTACAGGGGTAGGGATAGTGTAGTGAAAGTCAGTTTCTAAGAAATGATTCATTGATTTCAAATAGTAAAAAAGAGAATGTGGGTCAACATTTCTAGAGGTAATACGTAACGTAATAAAAAGATCTATATTTCTTTCGTCTTTCATTAAGTGTATAGTTATTTAGGCATTTTGATGCAATGTTATGATGGTTATAGTTGTAATACTTCACAAGTCCACCTTGCTTTCTGTTATGGAGGGGTTGCAGGTTAGATGTGATAAAAAATGTTTCTTAAGTTCAGCTAAGAACAACAATTTTATACGCCTCATTTGATTGAACCTTTTTTAATCTTTTTTAGTTAATTTGTGAGCTGGAGCAATAAAGTGAAAAACTAAAGGTGGGTACATCAGCACTCATTTCAACCATCGATATGATTCTATGTGGTTGTCATAAATAATTAAAATCAATTTTTTGCAAATTATATTATAGTAAATTGTCTATTATTTTTAACTTTTTAATTTTTTCATTTTCAAAACTCATTTTGAAAGATCATCATGAATGGAAACAATAATATTTAACTGCTTGTGTTAATTCTTTTATTTTAATAAAACTGACTGGTTTGTCTTTCACCCATATCAAAAGGTCAAAAATGTGTATAAATGCGTTTCAAACTTTTTCTGCTTTACTGGACGTACAGGACCAGTACTGTTGTTTCAGATACGCATGCATTTTCTACGCAATAAAATTAACAATACAAATGCTTATACAATTCTTAGATAACCATTTAATTTCATTAACTGTTTGTGCACCAATACCTCCTCATTAGATTTTTATGGGGTTATTTCAAGCAAAATTTCCCGAAGAAGTTAAACAGGCATTGACGAATTAAGCAAATTGTAACTGAATAATTTTCTTCAATATCGCCATAAATGTTGTGAAGAGTGTCAAAAACTTGATTCAACAAATTTATATTTATATTCAAAGTATATAGCAGCATGGTATCAATATTATTTTTAAGGAGTGAAAATGTAAAATGTATCCCCTTAAATTATGTTGAACAAAACATAATAATTACTCCGAATTTGTGGGAATTTATTTATGCTTTAAATCAAAAATAATATTATCCATCTGTGTTGAAACCTATTTCTCTTACTTAAAAAAGGCTAGAACAATTGTATTTAAGTACTGGGTTAAAACTTCCACATCCCTAAGATTCAAGAAAAATATAAAAAACATTATGTGTGCTTCTAAATTATTCTAAATCTCTATAGGTATATATGTATCTTAGTAAGTATAAATATCACTATCTCAATAGATCTTTAATTACATAATCATTTTTGATTACTCGACACTTTTTCAATAAAATGACAATTTAATTTCCTCCAGTTTAATTCGTTATGTAAACAAATAATGAAAAGATATCACATAATATAATGATTACAAATACATAGTTCTGATTCTTTTATTTTTAAAATGCAATATAATTATAATGCATCAATGGAAATTTTCATTATTTAAAAACTTAACTCTTCAATAAAATTGAAAATTTCCTTTCTGAAAATAATACTTGATTACGAAGTATTATAGAATAGTGCGTACATATATTTACATATATTTTATTTGGTTCATAAGATTTGCTTCAATTTCATTATTTCTTCAATTGATATAGCTTCTAATAATTATGTATTTTTCTACAAAAATATTAGATATATTTACTTGAGAAAGACTATATTTATTTGCCATTGATTGATAAAGAGAAATTTAAATTTAATACACAAAACTTCTGAATTGTAAAGATAACACATTATTAGTAAAATACACACACACACATTATTAGTATTCTTATAAAAAGTTAAGAATTAGAACTTCCTTATTTATAACTATAATTCTTAAACTCTACAAATTTCCAATAAAATTCAGATAGATAAACTAACAGCCCAGTAATTTTGCTAAATATTTAAATTCAATTTTAGATATTATTACTCAATTTACGTTTACCTGGATTTCTAAAAGTAATAGATCAGAGTTTTTCAGTTTTTCTCTTGCAATTATATTTGCAATATTAGTTCGTTTGATTACAAAGGTGTTTTATTCGTATACTTATTGATTTTGTTAAATTATATATCTAATAATTTTACTTTTAAGATTATAATCACTTATTAGAAGTCAACTTTGAATTTTGGAATAATCTAGTATGATTTTGTATTTATAACAGCTATATCTATAATTATGGGAATTTTTTCATACAAAGTTGGGACTCTTAATCAGACAGAGTTAATTTTCCCTGTTTTTTTGCTAAATTATTTCTACGACGGTCAACTGGAAAGTATGCTTCCGATGTCACCAAAAGATGGTTCTGCAAAATGACCAAACCACAAAAATAGTTGTGGGGAAAATGGTGTATGTGTGCCTATCATATGTTGTTATCTCAGTTTTCAGATAAATTGAATATAATAAAGTCTTTATAGTGTGTGAAGATGTCGGCTTTTATTTCCTCTCTCGCGGATTTTTGACTGGAAGGTGCAACAGTAAAATTTGAACGTCACCGGACATGTCTACGGGAATTGCGACGAGCCATTCAGTACAAAAAGTGGGGGATACTGAATACTTGCTTCTTGTTGTTGAATGGCAACACTTGCCTTAATACTGCAAATTCAAAAAAAAATATGGTGGATATGTTTGTTCATCTATCTAATATTCTTAATCTTGTTCTTAATGACTTCTATCTGTTCTTGTACCGGAAGAAATTCCTATTACGTCTGCAATTCAAAAATATCATACTGCAAATTCAAAAAAATGATGGAAATGTTTGTTCATCTATCTAATATTCCTAATCTTGTTCTTAATGACTTCTATCTGTTCTTGTACCTGAAGAAATTTTTATCACGTCTGCAATTCAAAAATATCATACTACAAATTCAAAAAAATGATGAAAATGTTTGTTCAGCTATCTAATATTTCTAATCTTGTTCTTAATGATTCCTATCTGTTCTTGAACCTGAAGAACATGTTGGGTCTATTTCCAGGCGGCAGATTCCATAATACAACAATAATCGACGCTATGACAAATGCCATCATTCCAATTGTTTTTGTGTTGAGAAAGAGCTGAAATAATGCTGTATTTTTTGCAATACATCTTTCTGGGGTATTATATTTCGTGGGAAATTTATTTTCCGGATAAGCCTCGTACAATATTTACGCTTAATAGTAGTTTTTTTCTTTCATTATTTCGATGATTTTATTAATTTTAATGATGTTTCTCATTCTATATATCTTGATGTACGTCAGTCCATAAGATTTAAGCGTTTAACAACAATACTGAGATTTTACATTTATCTATTAGAATTAAAATCTCACTTCAAAGTATTAAATATTTTCTAATTAAGCATTTTTGACAATATTTTCATTTCACAACATTTTAATTGGAATTTCAATATAGAATTTTGCATATGTGAAATTCAAAATCATTTAGTTAAGTTTGCATTTGCATTAGTCCCAAATGATGAAATACTGATTTCAGAATTTGATATATATAAATATATTGCTTGACTACTTTCTTTTGAAATACTACATCAAAATCCAGAATAAAGGGGAAGTTTAATAAATGATTTTCTATTTTATTGACACTGCAGGATGCAATAACTGATTGTTATCTTCGAAAGAAACTTGTTTTTCTGTATGTATTTAGATATAAGGTTTCATTGTTTTTGCTGACTATACGAAAATAAATACCAATAACATACAAATATGAAATGATGTTCTGGTTAGATGGTTAGAGTATTCTTTGTATTATATATATATATATATATATATATATATATATATATACTACTGAACCAATATTTTTATTACATTATCGTTATGACGTAAAATATAAAACGAACGTAAACTAGTAGGCATGCATTGATATATGACCAGTTTAATTATTTTTGATTAATTTATAAAATTTTTGCTGTTTCATTCTCATTAAATTAGATGAAGTTTGGATTTACGTAAAATGTTTTTTTAAGAACAATATATTTATGTGCACCTTCAAAGAAATTTTCATGAGTAATTTCTGATTTGATTAAAGATTTCTAATTACGAATTAAATTTATTTATGAATTCATTTACAAATTATCAAATTTCTTATGGTTTGGAAACAATGCATTTAAATGATAATAAAATTTATTTTGAAATTAAAGGATTTACTGTTTTTTGAAAAGAAAATTTATGTATATTTGTATATACATTGAATGAATATATTAAAAATATTTAAATAAATTGATTCTGACTGGTTATGTTTAAATATGAAAAAGCTCCTCTGAATTAATATCTCCATCTAGAAAAAAAGTTTATTACAGAAAAAAAAACTAATTTTCTTATAAAAAAATACATGATTTTTAAATTAAAATAAATAGTGATAAAATATAAGCAGTGCTTAAAATTTTATTCATATGTGCTTATAATGTTCGAATAAATTGCATGACCTCTAAGATTACAAAGGTATGTTATTAAAAATGAAACGATTACTTATTTTAAATTCACTTATTGGGAAAAGCTATTATAAAAATCAGATACTATTCTAAGACTCTAACACATATGACATTTTGATATGACACTGAATATTTCTAAGCATAATAGTGTAATTTTTATATATCTTTGAAGTAAATTACCCTAAAAAAATGGACTATAATTTAGTTAGTAAACCAAACTACTTATAGATATATATGCATGAAAAATATAGTTTTTAAAATACGAATCATGCACTTCTAACAATGTTTTGCAATATTGCTAACATTATCTGCATGACTAACATTATGTAGCAATTTTACCATCCTGCATTACTAACATTGGTTAGTATTTCAAAATAAAACTTTGTTATTAACATTGGTTAGATTATTCTCATATTCTCAGGAGAAGTGCTTTTGAGTCTAAATTTTGGAACTAAATATTTTAATGTGGTTAAAAATCTATCTATTTACCTATATCTATCTATCTATCTATCTATCTATATATATATATGTGTGTGTGTGTGTGTGTATGTATATGAATGTGTGTCTGGTGTCTGTCAGTCTGTAGTCTATGGATACAAAAATCATTCATCAAAAATGCTGTGAAAATTCGGTAAATTATTATGTATATCCCTAGAAATGGTTTTGAATTAAATCAGAGTAGGGTTTCTTGGTGCTCCAAAACAAATATCCCAAAAATATTTAAAAAACCATTTAATTTATAATATTTTTAAATGTAAAACCATCAAAATTCGGAAAAATTCAAATTTTACCCATGGAATTTAAATTTACTCATAGAATTTACTTTTTTAAAATAAATTAAACTGTATAAAATAGATTACCCATAATAGCAATGGTAATGAAAATAAAAGTATAGATCATACGAACAAATAAAATATTGAATCGTTCCATTTATATATTTTCAATTATTGTTTGAATATTACAAAAAAAATTATGTATAAAATAAAAACATTTTAAATACATAGGTTGTGCCTTTTTTAAGATATTGATAAATTAATTTAAACCACAATAAACAACATTAATGCTTTTGATGTTCAATTTTTCAAGAGCAAAATTAATAAAAAATGCAGTCAAAAAATATTGCAATTATTAATACAAGAATAAATTATTAATACGTGAATAAAAATAAAAATATAATTGATTTCCTGCTGAAGAAAATAATTGAAAATACGTTTTATTTATCCCCGCAATCATACCACATTGGTCGATCACATATCAAGAAAAAAGGAAAGAGAAGAATTTCAGAAACAAGTGAGCAGAGAAATCTAGGCAAGAAAGAGATCGAGTTCACACTGCTCTTGCTTGATCTTTAAAAAATGAGGGAACTGAGGCAAGCAAGGTAGCAAAGGAATCAAAATCGCAGGACACAGACAAGCCGAACAATGCATACCGATTTGAATGTATGCAGTTTCAATTATAATCCGCTTTGCAATTACAGTCTTCATCCAAGTTTAATTACTGGGAAATAGATAAAAAAAATGTGTATGTTTTGTGGTGCTCAAAAATTAAAAGAAGAAATGAGACACCAGGTTTGAGCTGTGCAGGTGGAAAAGTAAAGTTACTAGACTTGCATTCAACCCCAGAACCATTATTAACTAAAGTATCAGGTGAAACAAGTCAATCGAAATGTTTTTGAAAAATATATTCAAGTACAATTCAGGAATCCAAATGACATCGTTTGGAGCAACGAATATCGTTAGTGTAAATTATATGCCAACATTTAAAGTACAAGGGCAAATTTATCACCATGCTGGATCTCTACTGCCTATGCTAAATGCTGATCACAAATATCTTCTTATATATTTTATGGGAAATACTAACGAACAAATCAATAGACGGTGTAAACTGAATGTGAATACGAAACAAAATATTACCGCTGAATTTCAAAATTTGACTGAGCAACATTATGAATTAAATTATTTAAAACCACCACTGAACAAATGCCATCTGTCGATTACAAAGTAAGAATAAAGGCAGATAAAACACCTGTTGGTTAACAGTGAAAACAATTCAACGCACCAATGTTTGATGAAGTGGCAATTGTCGTAGTTGGTGAAAAATTTCATTCTAGTAATATAATTCTTCATCGTAGAAATGATCATGTCCAGCAAGTATCAGAAACTCTTCGTTCATATAATGCATTACAATATCCCATTCTAGTTTGGTAAGGAGAGGATTGATATTATTTTAATATTAATATCAGAAATTCTACAACTAATGTGGACATTAACAAAGAGGTCAGTGCTATGAATTATTATACATATCGAGTAATTATTCATGAGACTGCTGATAATCATGTATTGAAATGTAGATAATTATTTCGATACATTGTTAATCTGTATGCAAAATTAGAAAGCGAAGGACTCCTCTACATACGATTAAATCAAGTTAAATTGCATTCTCTCTGAAGAATTCATCCATTTACGTGATGTAGTTATAAATGACAGTAATCTCAGTGATGCAGGCATGAATATGCACAAGATGAAAGGACGCATGTTTGGACATATGGGCGTCCAGATTTTTTCATCACATTTGCATGCAACCGAGAATGGGATGAAATAAAGGAGCTTTTATTAGTTAGAATATCACAATCAGCTCGTCATGATGGTCGTCAAATGTATTTAAACAAAAATTAAACTCCTTAACAAATTTTATTGTCAAACACCATGTATTTGGAGAGACTTGCTGTTGAATGAATTCCATTGAATGGCAAAAAATAGGTTTACTACATGTGCATATTTTAATATTTATGATGGAAACGATAACACCAAACAGAATTGATGAAATAATCTCTGCAGATTTACCAGACATTGAAACTGATAGACTTGCACGATATTATTTCAAAAAGATGATTTATGGTCCATGTGCCTCAATAAATAATGATCATCATGCATGTCAGATGGATAGTGCAGAAAACGGTATTCTAGAGACTTACTTGCCGAAAACATTACAGGCAATGATGGATATCCACTCTATTTACGAATATCTACCACATATGATAGAAAATCCATTAAAGTAAAAGTATTTAACAATAATATTGGTGTTGGTAATCGTTTGGTTGTACCATGTTCTCCATTACTGCTAAAAACATAGAACGCACACATAAATGTTGAGTACTACAATTCAGTGAACGTTATAAAATATATTTGCAAATATGTGAACAAAAAAAAATATAGAGGTGTTTAGTGTTGAAGATACAACTACACCTATCTGTAAAATGACCCATTTTCAACTGGGACACTACGTAAGTAGCATTGAGGTTGT
This sequence comes from Latrodectus elegans, assembly GCA_030067965.1. Taxonomy (NCBI): domain Eukaryota; kingdom Metazoa; phylum Arthropoda; class Arachnida; order Araneae; family Theridiidae; genus Latrodectus; species Latrodectus elegans. The sequence goes on along the minus strand of CM057822.1, from coordinate 83,309,022 downwards.
ATGGCGTATTTTATCATTTTCCATTCATGAGCGATATCCAAAGGTTGTTCATTTAGCAGTATATATTTATAATGGATAAAATTCACCATCAATCATCAAATATAATTCATTTAAGGATGATATTTAATAATTACAAAATTATTGTTCAATTGATATTAATTTGCAATATCTTTTAATATCGCAAGTGAAGAAGCACGTTTATTCTACAATCAACTATTTACATCCATGTTTGTGGTACATATGTTATATTTAAATGACGTATATATAGGGATACTTTTAATGATAATTTTCACTTTGATGTATTGTATACATTTGATCACTAATAAACTATGTTTGAGGTATCAAAACTGCCTTTTGTTCAAACTTAGCAACGTGGAAATGGGTACAGCTTCATATATATTTCATGTATAAAAAGAATTATCTGTGAAATAGTAATTCCCAACTCTCATAATGACTTAATTTCTTTAAACCTTAACATAAGAATTAAGAATTCATTTCATATATATATATATATATATATATATATATATATATATATATATATATATATATATACATTTAACTGAAAACATACATCTTTTACTGAATTCATTTCATTTATCATGGCAAAAAATCAAGAAAAAAATTTAAAAGAGCAGAGAAATGGAAATGAAGTTTATGGAAAAAAAAAACTGCATCACCTTCTTTTGAAAAATGTTAAATACATATTCATAAAGTCAAATTCCAAATCAAGAATGCTTTTGCGTTTCCACATATACTTCCCTGTTTTCATAAGAAGTATTTCTGAGTTCAGTCTTTAAATTTTTTCCTTGTGTTTTCTTCTCAAATCTTAGATAAAGCTCAGCTTCAACATTATACTTTTACAAAGTAGTCTAAGTAAATTTTTCCGTTAATAACGTGTTCTTTTCGCTTTATAATTTTCATTCAGAAATGTGAAATGTTTTTTTTTTTTTATATTGTAAGTACATATCTTGCAAATTACATTTTTTTTTACCAAATAGTTTTAGAAATACATCATCTTTAATTTTTATTCCCTTTTTTATTCTTATATTTTATATATTTCAGTCAGAAAATAAAATTTGATAAATTTATTGAAATTTAACTTGTACTGAAAAATTAAGAAATGAAAATTTATTTAAGTACAAAAATAGATTGTCAACAAAAACTATAACTTTCGTTTAAAAATAGCTTTATATCTATTAATTGTCAAATTACCTGAAATAATACTGAAACAGCTCCCAAAAGAGCCAACAGTTAACTCTCAAAGGTGTATTACTAATAAATAAAGTTATTTTGTGTTTTAATACACGCAATATATATGAATTATTACATCAAATAAATATTTAGTTAACACTTGAACAAGTTATAACTACAGATAATTTTCATGATTTTTAGAACTTTTAAAAAAGAAAAATTTATAATTAAAAATACATCGTTTTACTGCAAAGCAACATGAAGGTATTTTTTCTCATCACTAATGATAGACAAATCTACGATTGTGAACTTCACCTTGTTTGCTACCGTTCAAAGAATATCATTTAAAGGTAAGCGGCTAATTCATCAATAAATCAGGCTAACGACGTTTTCTCAAGGCCATGTTGCGTAGGTGAAACGCTATCTGATGTCATGAATATTTTAAACCAATGAGAATTGTAATAAAAAGGCGTAATCATGATCTCAACTGGAACGAAGAAAAACAATTTATATATTACATGAACATGAATAACATATTTTCAAACTCTAAATTCTATAGCGATATCGCAACCAGATATAACAGAAGAATTAATAAGATAAAGCAAAACATTCCTTTTATGGTTAGTTTAAATAGGCAAGGTTAATTTAACTTTTTTCAGTTTTCCTCATTTATCATTTTAAATATTCCTTGCTTGTTTTAAAAACACTAATTCTTCATTTTAAAAATAGACATAAATCACAGATATGCATTTTCTGTTTGGTTTCTGTAAAATTAGTATGAACCAAATATATTACATTAGTAGAAATTCTACAAAAACTTAGAAAGACTGAACTCCTTGGTAAAATGTTTAATAAAATCTGACTGCTCTTTTAACAACATTTTAGTAGAATATACTTGAATGGTGGTGAATATCAGGTCTCATATGCATGAGAAAAAATTAGGGTATCTTAAAGTAAATTGAATGATAAATATTTGAATCCAAATCCATTATCTTCGATATCACGCATATTTTACACCAATTCATTAACTTAATCGTACAAGGAAATATGATTTTTCAATTGACTGTACGAGTAAAATATTATAGAGATTTGTTATTTGAGAAAGGTATAAGAAGTACATTACATTCATATGAGATTTCAATTTTACGTTAACACCTAATATAAAACTCAATGAAGTCCCTTTGCAATATTATATTCATTAGCTAAAATGCATTTGACACGGAATTTTTAGCTAATGCTATTTGTTAATACCTTTAAAGTTCAGTCTGCGTCATGTGTCACTTGAGAATCCAAACGAATTTTTATTCTTACTCTTATCATCTTTCAAGACTGGTTGTTGTTGTTGCATGCCCCCGAGGTCAGCAGTGCAAGTCCAGGTCCATGCACCTTCAAAAAACCTTACCTTCGTAACACCGTACACCTTCAAAAAGTCCAGCACCATAAGAAGATTATCCATCAGATCTCTCCCGGAGAGACCAAGGCATAGAAGAATATGTTCAGGAGACGCCTGTTGTAGACTGGTTAACCCAATTTCTGTATCGCAATGATTGCCAATCATATTTAATATTGTTCTGCAGCTCAACATTTTTTAGATGATATTCAGAATTCTCTTTCGGAATTATGTATGATTGATTGTTAGAGACTAGAGAGAGATAGAGAGTGAGAGAGAGAGAGAGAAAGAGAGAGAGAGTTTTCTTGTACCTCAAACAATTTGGTTACCACAAAAATTTGAATGTAAAAAGACTTGAAAAATATTCTCAATGAGACATCAGCAATACCGAGATGAACTCTCATTAAAATCTAAGGAATTTTTATAAATGACCAAGAAATTCCATCAAGAGGGACACAGTCAATTTCAGATGAGATGTTGATTCCCACAAAATTTTGATGTATAAATTTGAAATCACTATTTCTTTCCATTTTTATTTAAGAATAAGAAAAGAAAATCCTTTATCATTTGTTTGATTTGTAGTCTTAATGATTCTGCAAATTTGCTATTTTTTTCTTAAACTTAAAGTGATAAAAATATTCCGAAACAAAGAAATCAATATGATTTATTATACCGGCTTTTTATTCATTCCATATAAACTAAACTGAGCATGTTTTTGATTTCTGTAGCATTTATAAAAAAATACATTTTTGAAATGATGGACTGAAGAATTTCGTCAAGTTTTGAGTTTATTTTTTAGTTAAACAAAAATGTATTAAAAACAATTAGCGTAATCTTATGCTATTAGTTTTGATTTATGAAACGTGCTTATTTTTCACATAATTTCAGCCAAAATCATTCTTTAGAATTAGCATATTATCCTTTTTTCATTAAAACTTGCACGAGATTTGATATAGGATACAGGTACACTTTTGATTTTCTGAATTCATTTTTTTTTGCTTATTAGGTTATGCCTGACATTTCCGCTTTCGCTGCATATTGTTGTATATTATTAGAACCTAAATTACATTTAAGCAAGTAATTACGCATATCATTTATTCATATTGATTATGTTAAAAGTAGTAAATTTTTTTTGCATATCATTAATCTTTTCATATTTCATATGGAATGTAAGCATCACTCTCTTTTTATATAGACATATATAAATACAATAATCTCTTTCTATATAATAATATTGTTTTATGTATGATAACACATGTTATATATATATATATATATAATATATATATATATATATATATATATATATATATATATATATATATATATATATATATATATATATATATATATATATATATATATATATATATATATATATATATATATATATATATATATATATATATATATATAATAAATATATATCTTTATATATATTTATATATATATATATATATATATATATATATATATATATATATATATATATATATATATATATATATATATATATATATATATATATATATATATATATATATATATATATATATATATATATATATATTTATGTATATATATATATATATATATATAACGTTAGCATATTCCCCGACAACAAGGAAATCAATTTTCAGCTTGCTTTTGCAATGCAGCAAAATAAATAAATAAATAAAAAAAAGATAATCTTTCTGAAATAATGGTTGATACTATATGATACTTTGCTTTTATATTCTTCCCGTTAGGAATTCCAGTTCATGGATAATATGTTTCAAGGTTACATTAGTTATATATGTATATTACAAGTTATATAACTTAAATAATAGTATTTACAAACTTAATTCTGAACAGAAATACATATCTGATATCGAATGTTTTTAAAATAGTATAAAGGTTTTAATTTTTATTGTTAGTGAGAGAAAATTTAATGTATGAAATTGTTTGAATCATGCATGCCCAAATATGTAATCTATATAGTGGAAAAAGATTGCATGTGCATCTATTAAACTTTGTACTACACACATTTGATTTACTGAGACGTAAATTTATTCAGGTATTACTTTAATAAATCCATTTCATAGATTCAAGTATAATTGAATGAATTATTTAATTTTATTTTTATTGTAGCTTACTCAAAGAAAGTATGTTTTATTAAAACTAAAGTTCTTATTATTTATAAAATAAATATTTTTAATTATAAAAAATTATGAGTAAAATCAATTTTATACCAAGTTGAATAATCATTGTGCATTCGAATAAACTATAATTCTAACATTATAATTTTTCTTAAGATATATTTTTATTGTACAATTGTAAGTAATGATTGCAACTTATTAAATCAAGCGACTATTAAACAAAATGAATATTCTACACATTTTACAGTTTTTCCCTTCAGACTTAATCAAGTTTATTGAAAAATGTCCACACTTTTTATTCCTTTTACAGAGCATTTAAAGTAAATATTTTCTAAATACCCATAGAAACTTCATTTGAAAAATTTTAATTTTAATAATATAATTTTTAACAAGGATTTTATTTCAGGTGTACTTTTTACAGAAGACCAAAAAGAAAGCCCAACGGAGCTAGCCTTCAAGTATGCAGTTTACAGTATAAATAAAGATAAAAGCATCCTTCCAAATACTACACTTGTTTATGACATTCAGTATGTGCCAAAAGATGACAGCTTTCACGCTTCCAAGAAAGGTGTGTATCAAATATAAGATACCTTGTTAAGAAAACTGCCAAGGAAACGGAAATTTTTACTTGATTTAAAAAGTCACTTTATCCATACTTCTAGTTGAATATTGTTATAAGATCTATATTATTGGTCTCTATATTTAGTTCTAAAAATAAGAATAATGTTAAAATTTAAGAAATATTTTCATGTTAAATATTTGACACTTTTATCTGCTTTATCAAGTTGAAGGTTTTAATACAATTTATGAGACCAAGTTAAAAGTTAATGATATTTAAGTTAGTTAAGTAAAATATAATAATATTTTATATAATGTTGGTTTAAAATGTTTACTGATTTTTATTAAATTGAGATTTGAATTTGAGTAAAAAATGTGATTATTTAAATATTTATTTTTAGTCAAATCAAAACCAAAATATAAAACATGTATATATGTATTTATAAATTCATATTTATACACATGAAGCATTATTTATCATTCATTAAAATTTCATTGAATCACATCAAATATTTAATCTTTTTAATTTGAAAATATTAAAATTACTGTTGATGTTTCTAAATTACACCTACTTTCGTAATGTATTTTACAGAAATAAATGAATTTTCTTTAAGAGTGGATGCAAAAACTGTTTTACAAATCCATAAATTTATCCTGAAAAACCAGTACAAATATTGAAATTCGTTTGTACATTTAATCTTTTTTTTTTCCAAGACTAACAGTTTTATGTGCTATTCTTTATCGTCATGCAAATTCAAGTCAATTAAATTTTCGCATGTGTCACTGAAAACGTGGAAATAAAAGATATTCTATAGTATATGTTATTGCTGTTTTCTCGAGCTGGCATCTCATAAGATGGCATTATGTGGTGCGCTGCTCCTCTTTCCCAACTGAAACATAGTTTGTTGTAGAGTCCGAATTCCTAAAAACACACACATGCCACAAATACCCGTTAATAGAGTAGACAACCATTCACAACCTATTCATACGAAGAAAGGTCAAAGATAGGATATAAACAGAGAGAAAAAGTACATCCATGCCCGAACTGGAATTTGAAGCCAGGACTTCCCAAGTCAGGATATATATATATATATATATATATCCTGTGACTTGGGTATATATATATATATATATATAAATATATATATATTTTCACTTTACTATATATATATATATATATATATATATATATATATATATATATATATATATATATAGTAAAGTGAAAATTTTTTAACCTAATTATTATAACTTTAATTTAATAGGTTATGTTATAAAATATAAGTTAAATGTGTCGTGATAGCGTTTTATAATCTAAAAAAGTTAATACTAAAATTGAATATAAAATTGTGTAGGTATATAAAAACCAATTTCTGGGATATAAGATAAAAGTATTTTCAAAAAAAAATTACACAAATACAGTATATTTACTCTTAATCATATATTTAATTAGCCAGATAACAGTAGTATCAGGCAAATAAATGTGTAATGATTCCTTTGCAATTTCCAATAATTTATCTGCATTCATTGTTCATTATTTGTTTGCACTGACATCTATTAATCTATATTTGTTTAATGAAAAGGTCTTTGATTAATAGAGACTGAACTGTTACTGCTATCCACTGTGGAATATTCTGTAACTTGTTTGACATAAAGTCAGGGCTATAAATGTTGCATTATTTAGCTTAACTGAGATCCGTGAATAAATTTTAGTACACTAACCACACATTTAATTATTCCATTGATATATTAGTCCAACTTCCCGGAAACTTGTTTACTTATTAAAGTTAAGTATTAAGTTTAGGATTTAAAATATATCATTGAAAATAATTATTTATTTTAAAGTTTAATGAGGTTTTCCTGCCCTGTGTTAGAGTTTGATGACATACATTCCAAAGTTTCATGCATTTTTTTTAAGAAAGATATTATTGTCAAGATAAACATTGCTTCAAGTAGTCATAAATCACAATCATTAGCTAATAATTTGAGTTTCATTCAAATATTTGACAAGTTTAAAACATATCCGTGATTTTTTCAATACTTCCAACAATATTTACACGGTTAATTGTTTTTAAGAATACAATATTTAAGAATACTATTATGATAGATAAATATTATCTCTTTTTTACAGGATAATGTTTAGTTTTAAAATATGTAAGCAGAATATTTTAGAAAATTTTAGGCTTTAATACCTCTCATTCTATTTTAGAAAGGAATTTAATTGGTACTGCATATCAAAGAGTTGATTCAACCAGGAAGTGTACTTGGAAAATTATATTTTATAATAAAACTTAACACTGACACCACGAAATTTCTTTATATGATTTTTTGGGGAAAAGAAGATGATATTCATTTAATTCTACGCAAAAATGTAATGATGATTACACGTTTGGTGTCAACAATTTTTTTAACGTAATGAATTTGCACATTATCCTATAATAAATGTGAAAGAGTATGTTAATTTTATAAAACTTACATTTAAGTATTGTGCAACCTTAAACTAAAATTGTTGAGATATAATATATTTAGCCTACAAATTATTAGATTTTAAATTAATGATTTAATAACAAAAAACTCAATATTAAATTTTGTGAATCATTTCCAAGTTATATATTGAATTCACAGAATTCTGTTCTTGAATTTATATGTAACGCTGTAATTTTTGATTTATATTTTCTTATGTATTACATTAGTATGTTTTTTTATTTTTAATTTCATTTGTAGACAAAAGGAGTTAAGGGTTTGATAAATATCATCATTACATTAATCATATAATTATCATATATATTTACATAAAACTGATGTTTTTATAATGTGCAAAAATTTGTAATTCCATCAATAATTTATTATAGTGATTCTAATTATATTTTTACTGTATTCAATATATTTGTTTCATAAAGTAAATTTTCTTGTACACATTATTTAACTTCAAAGAATCAGGAAACTAATTTTATACGAAAATCTTTCGGATTGTAATTTCAGTTAATAAGTTATAGTTCAATTTTAAGCTAAAAAAATCCGAAACTTACATTAAGTGAGTTTTTTTTTATCGTTATTATATATTTAGCTACTTCTTTGCGATTACAAATTTTAGTTTTTATAAATTTGGATTTTGTTTAATTCAAATTTTTTTATTTCAATAAATCTAAATAAAAATATTGATGAGTATGATTTAAGGAAATTTTCTTTGAAACATTATTTATAATTCTGTTTTTCTAAAATAATTTCTTTTAACTTATAATATGACAAGTCAAACATAGATTTGCGCGAATATAACACCAACAAATTCAGAAAAATGAGGTGTATTTCAATTTCTGTAAACATATATGTAACATCATCACACGCAGTTCATTTTAATCGGTGTAAAGCACGCAAATTTACTGTACATTGAAAAATAAATATATGAGTTACTACTACGCGACGCTAGTTCTTAACGAAATGTATGACCCTGGTTTATAACAATGCAGTTCTGTGTGAAGCAAAGACAAAATTATAATTATTTTCACCTCCTATCCCAAAGTTCCTTTTCCGTTGCACTTCAGGGGAAATTACTGGGTTTAATTAATATTACATTACTTTTATATAGGGATATATTCTTAGAACAATGTTTATTGGAGAACTGAAGAAATGTTTTTCACTACACAATTCGTAATAAACCCATAATATTCTAATTATTTAATTGTTGTATAATTTAAATTGGACAATGAAAGATTGAAAGAAAAATTAGAATTTTTAATAAGAAAGTCAGGTAATATAATAAAAGTAGTTTTCAGCCATATATTTATTTTTTGATAAAATATATAATATAGGTATAATTTCTTCTATAACTTATAACAGAAATATATAGGCATAACTGTCTCAATTAAGAATATAACACTTTATTTTATAGTAAATTTTACTGATTTAAAATTACTTTTCTTGAATTTTTGATTATTTTTAATATGTAGTTTTTTTGTTTACTTATATATCAATGATGTGTTCAGCAGTTAAAAAAATGAATTGAATCTGAGTAAAAATTTGTTAATTAATATAAGTATATTTGTGACCTAATTATGTCTAATCATTTCATTTTTTCTCCTAATTTGTCAAATTTTATCAGCAAAATTGAAATTGAAGTTTAAAAGGAATACAAAAAGTGAATTTCCCTAGAAATTCTCTTCTACATAATATACAATATACTGTTCAAAGTCTAATATTTTATAATATTGATACATTTTAAGAAAAAGTCCAAGGATAAATTGCATTGTAAAATCTGACACGAATCATACAAAATAATTTTTGTAAATTCTTTAATGTGCGAAAACTGATAAAAAAATTTTTTTCGTTTCCTCTAATATTATATATAATAAAAATACTCATAACAACATGCAGTATAGAGTACAGTAATATGTCCTTAGACTATTAAATGATCTCAAATTAAAAGACTAAAAATTGAGTTGGAAAACAATAATGTTTACAAAATATAAGGGATAATTCATGTTTTGTAAGGGATAATGCATGTTTTGTACTGAGTAGAAATATAAGACAATTCAAATGAGAAAACTTACTCATTTGAATTGTCTTATATTACTTACAAAAGAGTAATTTGTTTGCGATATAATATTTATTCATTCGTAATTTAAATATGAATAATACCTGCTGAAACTATAATAGAATTTTCAAAATGTATGAATATACTTTTAATGCTCGAAATATTGAAATTACTTTCTTCATATTTTTTTACCTTAATTGATACTATTTACTAAGTTTTGAAAAGAATGTGACAGATACCTAATTTATTTTAGTAACCAAAAAATATTAAGGATAAAATGTATACTGATGGTTTTCACTAATTTCAATAAATCATCACCTCAATTGCATGTTATATAAAGATAATTTTCTAGGTCTCACTAAACGCGGTAAAATGTCTTAGTAGCAAAATGAAAAAAAAAAAAAAAACTATTAAGTTGAACATAAACTGATGCTGGGGATATATTACTTTTACATTTCACATGAAGCTTGCTTAAATGGCGAAGAAAGCAGTGTTATCTACAATGACAAATTTGTAATAGAAACCCAACTTGCAGTCCATTCGCTTATAGATAGAGAATTGGCATCCTTTATGCTTATGTGCGTACACACCATGGGTTCTATGGAAATAAAAGAGATGAATTCTTAGATAAAGATACCTTCAATTTAAACATTGATATTAATGTAAGTATACCAAATGACTGTGTTGGAAGTGCTTTCATAGTAAAAAAAACGCTTAGCAATATGGATCCAGGAATGTACTTAATATATATGAATATGCTAAGGTCACAAAAAAGTTCTCTCCTACTGTTTATCAGAGATTGCATACCAAGTCCATCCTCTTAACCAATTTTAAAATTTCTCAATTTCTATTTGGTCACGCTAAATTTGCAAGCTACTTGCTTTGTTTCCATCTAAGATTAAACAATTTATGTGTGACTGTTAAAAATTACCTCAATATGTGGAACATGGAATTTTCTCATGCCCTACCTTCTATTGAGCAAGATTATACTGACAGAATCAATTGAAAAGGCTCGGTGTTTTTAGGCCCATCAATTTATCTGTTTTTATGAAAAACAAATTATTGTTTTCTATAATTATATTCTTTTTATTTACACTAGTATCATTTAATATTGTAAGCACTTTCTAACGTAAGTTCCAAGTCATGCATCTGCATTGCACGGAGAGATTGCATGTGCTCAAAATAAAAAGAAATAGTAAAGATGGCACACGTTTCAGTTGGAAAAGTATATAAGATGTCACAAAAAATGTAAAGTATTTCTATTCAGGTTATATAAGTGCTTGCATAAGAAAATCTCACATAAAATAAATACATAAATAATTTAATTATATATTTTAATTTTCATTTGATGCAGTAGGCGTTGTACAGTTTGATTTCAAATTGGCTTTAAGAGTAATGAATTATAAATATTTATGAGGGAGAAATATTTGCATAAATTTCTAATATAATATAAGACAAAAACCAATTTTCGTTTTTCCCAGACGAAAGAAAACATTTAAAAGAATTTCAAAAATATAAAAGAGGTGTTGTAAAAATAAAAGTAAGGACAACCTTCACTCACCAATTTTAAATCATTTTGTTCATAATTATGAATACATAAATCTACATTATATCGTCTGTGAGAGTGAGTAAAATTTTTATTTCATTTTCTTCAACGATTTTCTCAGTAAAATCAGAAGCCTCATAATATCAAATCGTCAAATCCAGTCATCACAAAATAGTTATTATTAGCTTTTAGGTCACCATAAATAAGCAATTTTCCAAGTCCCTTTTCCATGCATTAGATTAAGTGCCTCTTAATTCCAACACAACAAGAGTCATTAAGGGCTGCCGCTGCGGGCCTTTCTTAAGAATACTTAATATTTATGATCAGAGAATATTTTATGCTTAGCTCTGCTAATTTCGTGTGGAAGTGTAATCATATTTGCTGTTATATATTGTACTTATTAACTTATTATAAATGAAAATATTAACTATATGTAAATGCATATAGATAAAATCTTAGAGCTACATTAAAAATTACTATATATCTATCTATCTATCAATCTATCTATCTATATATATATATATATATATACATATACATATATACATATATATATATATATATACACACATATATATATATATTATATATATATACACACATATATATATATATATATATATATATATATATATATATTTTAATATATATATCTTTAATTTTAAATTTGATTACTATAAATTAAATGTATTTTGGCAACATTTGATTTTGGCTTATATATTTTAGCTTGACTTTTACTTCTTTTATTCTGGTTTTATATTTTTATTTGAACTTATTGGTATTTCTTTGGGGTGTTTTGACTTTTTTAAGACCATGTCTTAGGCCAGTGCAGCAAAGCCTTACTTTCTGACATTGTGGTCAACACCTCCTGATGAAACTGGCGATGTTGGCACTTCGTTCAATTTCCTCTTATTCTATTTACTTTAAAATTTTAAAATATATGTTGAACATTTTTCTAATTGTTTACCATTATTCAATTATATTCAGCCGTATGTATTATTCTCTATCTAGTACTTGATTATTAATTTTATAAAAATGTACAATTATATATATATATATATATATATATATATACTTAATTATTTCCAGCCTGCCTTCAAGTTAGCTCAGGTGTAAGTGCCATATTTGGCCCCCAAGATACACTTCTTGGCAGCCACGTTCAGTCCCTGTGTGACGCGCTGGATATCCCTCATATTGAATCCCGTGTAGACATGGAACCTGAGATGAAAGAGTTCTCTATTAATCTTCACCCTAGCCCAAGGATAGTCGGCTCTGCGATTCGAGACCTAATCCATTATCTGAATTGGACCAAAGTAGCCATCATCTACGAAGAGGATATGTGTAAGTGACATCTTGGAACTCGAGAGACAGAATTTTTTTTATTTTTATTTTTCCTACCTATTATTCATGTGGTAAGATCATACACTAAGTATTTTTGGTAAATCCCACGTGTATTCCTAGACTGATCGAATTTCAGTTTTGTTTTTCTGTTTTGTTTCTTTTAGTATTTTTTTATTTAAATTAATAAGTATAATATAACATGGTATGGTGTTTATTATCCTTGTAATATAATAAGCTTTTAAACAGTGAATTTAAAATCTTTGGATAGTAAACATGTTTATTTATTCTTAATGTGTTAAAACAATAAGAAAATTTGGTTTTACAACGAAATCATTATATAAAATAAACGATATTTTTAATATTATTATTTTTTAAAAATGTATTTTGTATAATTTTTCATAATTTTTAAACAAATGCTTAATCAAGCACTTTTATAATGCGATTCAGTTTTTTTTATCAATTTTAGTTTAATTTAGTAATACTAAGTACTAACCAATTATTATTTAAATACAACTATGAACATTAGTGGCTATACTTCGAGCAAAAGATTTATTTTGTAGAAATTTTAAGATTTTGTTGGTGTATATTAAATGTATTGAAACAAAATTAATCTATCTCATTAAAACATATAGCAGAGTTTTTTATTCAATTTATTAAGCAAAAAAGAATTTTAAAGTGTTTATTTCACATAATGCAAAAATAAAATAAACACACACACAAACCAAAAGTATTTTAAATAGATGAATAACAATGATTATATAATCATAAAGACATGATGATAATATTTATTTATTAGTTTTTAAATATTTTAAAATAATTTAAAAATATATTTTAATTATTACTTTAAATGTACCAATAATATTTAATTGGAGTATTGTATTTAAAAATATTTATTGTATGTTTGGGATTCTCATTAGAGTATAAGTGGTCTGATTTATCAAAATGTATTCAGTTTATAAAATTATTACCTTTTATTTAAAATATTAGATTTTATATACGTTATAATTTTCCCATGAGAAATGTGTTATTTTTCCATACATTCTGATTTGTTTTAATAAAAATGTTGCCAAAATTCAAATTCATTTTGTGATCAATATTTAAAAATGAGTGTTAATTTTTTTAGAATTAAATTTTTATAATATTTATTTATTTATTAGACTTCTGGCACTAGAATAAAATATCTTTAAATGTGAGTTCCAGTACATAATGCATTTGTGGAATAAATTTTTGCAATATTTTCTGTAATTAAAAAAAAATGTTTATTCAGTTGTAGATTAAACCCGTATGTACACTGTTCACATAAGATAATTCGAAAGTAACATTTCTTTATAAATAAATGTGTTCATTTATTTAAGCAACATACGTTAAGAAAGTGCTATTAAAATGTTATTCACAACAATAAGGTAATTTAAAATTTGATAAATTTTAAGAAAGTAACTATTTTAGAAGTGAATTTAACCAAAATTTTGATATTGTATACAGTTAAATGCGAAATTCCTTGGAAAATGACTTACTGATAAATTATTTTACAATCGCGAACTTTTCAACATTTTAATTTCGAAAATGAACGACATTAAGAAAATAAATCTGTGATAATTATAATTAATTTTTATATGGCATGTGTTTTTATTGCATATTTCATTAAGAATTATTCATGATGTTCATAATTTCATTCAAATCACTTTAATCGCATAAAAAACAGAAACAATCATGAAAATTAGTAGTAATATTTTTAATTTTTTTCGTAACATTCTAATGGAGTGCACATTTAAAGTATAAGATTTTCAAGCATTCCTTCTAGTAAATAATTCAGAAAATCCTATTTATAATAATTAAATCGAAAAGAACAATAATTTCTAAATACATTCGTTAAAAAATATTTAACCTATGTCCATATGTCAAAAGCTAAGTTTAACTCGCTCACATTGAATATAAAATTTAATTTCTGTTATTGGAAGAACTATTATAAAACAAAATTATTTTTAATTTTTTTAATGTTTTGAAAAATACTTTATTTTATCTGTTAAACGGGAATATTAACTAGTATATAATTAATGTGAATATTATTTAATAATAATGCCTTCCACACAGTGTCATGTATGGTATATGCAGGTTAGAGAAATAGCTGCAGATATCATGTTGCCATATGAAGAAGGAAGAAAGAAGTCGATTTAGTATTTAAAAAGATCAATAGTGGCTTCAAATTTACATTTCTATAGACATATGAGTGTTGGACAACTTTCTCAAGAAGGTGTTATGGAATCTAGAACAATGTTCAGGATTTCTCAGTGAGACAAACCCTATATCAATCTAGATAGTAAGGCAAATCAACTTGCGGAAAGAATCATTTGCTCAAGGGACGTTGTCTTGAGACACTTGTTCTCCTGATATAGCTTCACAGAAGCGTGTTTATATTTCATAACAGAAAACACCACTGATGTGGTTGATCAAGGTTGATTCAATGTTCTTCAAACTGACAAACAAATTTAGTATTTATGAATAATCATCTTTTCTACTATGGGAACGTTAGCATCTTTTGTTTAGTAGATACATTGGTATTTTATACAATTAAATTCCTTCTGGGAAGGGAGATTACTCCTCTTCATATCTTCTCTGTCTTTCCTATGACAGAAAGATACTGTAGCGTGAAAAATGCTATTTATTGCGTATTGGATGTGAATATTGTAAACCTATATATTTAACTGTAAACTTGAGAAGGCTAGAGAAGAACCACATACAGTTGAAATAATAATATCTAATGAAAATTAAATGAGCCAAATGAAACTAAAAGTTTATTTTTAACAAACTGAATATAAAACATTAAGTAGATATTTAGCACAACCTTAATAAATTTCAGTCCTAGATGTTTCAAAGGATTTCTTCGCTTACTTTTCTTTATCAAATAAGGAACTTACTTTAAAAATTGGACTATTTGTTTTTATTTTGGGAATAAAATATATTAGAAAAGATGTTTCTTATATCAAATATTCTTTATTGGTTAATTTGAAAAGACTCTTCTGATTTACATCTTTTATTGAATATAATTTCATTGAGCGTTTTTATTTACATTGCTAGTCTAATGATGTCTGATTCAATGATACAATGATTTCATGATAAATTTACATAACGACTCTCAACATCAGAAATTGGATAATGAATTAATGTTGATATAGTATAGCTTAATAGAGTTTAGAAAATAGGATAACCCTTGACTTGACAAAAAACTTTGGTGACAAATATTGGCGATAGTATTTATATCTCAATAACCCTCATATTTTCAGTGCTTTAAATAACGCAGTTTTATGTGTGGTGGCATATTGTTATTCCTATCTTCACAAAGTCATAAATTATCAAATATTATTTTCAAAAAATCCTCAAAAAAAATCAAGGGCACTCGTAAGTAAACTTTTACCTAATTAATAATACGTAAATACATATGGAAATAATAAACAATGGATATTCATTTTATGATAATTGTCTACATATTTGAATTTTAACATATTAATAAGTAGTTTTTATTGTTTAGTAATTATTACCAATTATTAAAAGAATTATTCATTTTGTAATCATAATACAAATTAAACTTAATTATATATTCTCTGAAAAGTACATTAAATAAACTATTCAAATAATGCTCATTAATTTTTTTTATTGCATTTCTCGCATAATTTCGCATTTTTTTTTGTGTTTTGATACTAAAACCATTTTTTCCTTAGCACTAATCAGTTTGCAAGAATTGATCCGTCCTCCCGTCAAGAGAGATTTACAACTAATCTTTCGCAAAACTAGTGTTGACACATTTAGAGATACCTTAAAGGACATACGCAGCAGAGGTATATTTAGCCTAATCGTAGATACTAGGCCACAAAACTTGCCTCACCTTTTACAAGCAGTAAGTTCCAAAAACACGTTTTTACTTTATTAAACTTATTTCAATATTGTACAAAGTTTGAATTTTTTTTATTGCAAAGATAAATTTGTGTGTGTATTGAAGAATGTAAAGATATAAATTAAATTTATTATATATTCACCACAATAGTTTTAGAATCAATAAGAACCAATGGTGTCTATATTTTCAAAACTTCCTAAGAAATTGGTTGAATAAAAATGTTTCTATGTGATTATGGAATAAACTTTTCCAATGATATTCTTATATGTTTTAAAGTGAATTGTAATATATTCTGATCGATCCAAAATAAAAAGACAAACACATTGAGCCTTTAAATGAGAAGCTCAGTTAATGATTCAGTTACTGCACAAAAAGAACCAATACAGCGTAATCACCCCTAGAATTACATGGAAACTAATTAAGGTCTACCGAAACCACTAATTCTAGACAAAATTAACTAGCTTGTGTCGGCGCAAGGATTAATTAACGGAACAAATGTTCTCTTAGAATGTTATAATGTTAAACTCTAAGTTGTCCTAATAGGTGAAATTTCAGCTAAAACCGCTTGAACATTAATGTTTTCATAGTTTAACAGTGATTGCAAGTTTATTTATTCAAAAGTAAATTTCGATATTTATTATATTAGAGTAATTTTAAGGTTAAAGTATTTTTTATCTTGCTTATAAATTATACATTTTAAAATAGAAATAAAATAAAGTTTTGAGAAACAAATTATAAACTATACTAAGCATTCTCAGTTTTAAGTTATTGTTAAGAACTAAGTAAGGGATAATAAGTGAAACCAAGTTTTGTTTTAAGAACACTTAACATTAAAAAAAAAACTTCGTAAAATTTAACTGTTTTTGGATAAAAAATATCATGAAAAATTATAAATATCATTAATTTTTGCACACATAAATTTCTCAGCTATATCATCATCTTGAACAATTTCAATTAAAAATATTTTAAGCTTTGATTAATATCTTTTTGATACTGTCTGAAAGGTCTATTTCGATATTTATACACTTAAAATTATAATAAATTTAAATGTTTTCACAACATAAAAACATATTCTATTGGAAAATATTTGTACTAAGTTTTACAAATAATCACTTCAGAATATAATGCATTTCTATCAACAATCTATAGTTACTCAAAATATGACTTAATATCATTTTCGTGAAATCCCTTCTGCGTTTATTGAATATATTTCCTATTCAATATATCATTTCATTTTATGAATACTTTCAACATACATGAAAATTAGAAAGTTGCTGTAACCTATGAAATCTCAATATTTTACATAGTATTACACCATGTTAATATGGGAATTACGTGACAATAATCGAAAATACGAATAATGATTGTACTCCGTAAACGTACAGTATCATGATGTAACACAGAAATACATATATATTCCTTTCATAGCTCAAATTCACAGCTCATGTGCTTATCAAATGGAAAACTACCATATATTAAAGTGAAGTACTTAAAATTAAGACGCAATTATTACTTTTGTAAAAACCTTAAATATAGGAAGCGTTGCAGTAATTAGAAAAGATACTTAAATGATTTAACAAGGTGACATGCAATGGAGAAAAATATAAAAAAAAAGTAAATTTATTTCATTTTTGTAAAATTAGCATATTTTTAAATACACTTTGAGTTATACAATTAATTTATTAGCATTACTAATTACTTACTTGAGAGGATAAAAAAAAATTACTTTGGATGTTACCTTTTCTAGGGGTACAATTTATGTACATGTGTGTAATATATATATATATATATATATATATATATATATATATATATATATATATATATATATATATATATATATATATATATATATATATATATATATATATATATATATATATATATATATATATATATATATATAAACACTGCGGAAAAAAGTAGAAGGACACTATAGCATTATGTTTTTTCAAATAAGCTAAGAACTTTGAATTTTTAAAAAATAATTTCCTTATAGCACCTTCACGAACTGTATCTGTAACATGAAATAAAAATTTATTTGCTTCTAATTATTAAAAAGTAATTTCATTCGTATCATACTATATGAAAAAAGTGGAAAGACAGTTATAAATAATGAAAATAAAAGTCTTGTTGATAAAGAGTTCTTGCATCATTTGCTTTAACTACTTTAAAGACTCTATTTGCCATTGAATCTTACAAGTTTTGGATTTGACAAAAGTTGTCCAAAACACAATTCAAAGCTTCTCGAAGTTTGATCAAATATTTATATTGCTTCCCTCTGGCGTAAACACGCCGAACAGTTACTGACTATAGTTTTTTAACAATATTGTGATGTGTACTTTTAGCAGTCTATGGCAAAATCCAGACATTATTTGTTTTAAGCAAATATTTAACACAGTATTGACTATGTGAATTGATGCTCCGTATTGCTGAAATATCCTATATAACTATTGCCCTATCTCAGCTTCAAAGGGAAGAAACTTGCTTCTGTCCATGCTTCTGAACATGCTTCTGTCCTTATCCATAAAAACTAGATTGGTCTTTTCAACCCAGCCAATAGATATCCAAAGGATTAAACTTCTTCCTCCTACGTGTCTGGAAGAATATGTTTCTTCTTGTGTACCTAGAATATTCCAATAGTATTGACAGCTAGCTGGGTGATCCAAATTGAGTTTTTCTTTTTCAACAGAAAAAAATAACTGAATTCCATTCGAAGTTCCAAGGCATGCGTTCTTTGACCCACTTTAGCCCGTGCTCAGTGTGGCTTTCGTTCCATTTAACATAATGTTTTGTTTTCTTGAATGTGAACGCATCTGATTTTTTATGTAGTTGTAAAGCATTCTTCTGATTAGATGCTTGATTTCAAGGGGTATGCTGCTTTTCCAATGCTTCCCTGTATTTTTAAATTCTTTAGTATTTTTGTTTGATAACAGAACATATCTTTTAGGTCTGCAAATTTTTGCTCTTTAGGTTTTCAAGAAGTTAGAAACAGCGTTTGGACTGATGTTTATGTGCTTTGCAATTGCTGTTACACAAATCTTTACATGGCACACTTTGGATTTGTTTAAATTCACTTAAAGTTTTCCAGTTAGACTTTTTAACTGTACAAAAACTGAAGATTTTTTTCAACAAAATATACCTTTTGAACGGAAGGCAATTTAAAAGAACAATGTCTTTAACATATTAAAACTTCTACAGATTCCAAACTGAGAATATTTTTGAAAGATGTCCTACTTTTTACACACATTAAAATTCCTTAAGTGCTATTTAATAATATTTTATTAAACTCGTTTATTGAAAATAAAGAAAAAATTAGTTTTATAAAATAAAAAAGAAAAACTACATTAATACATTAATTGCGCAAAAATATAAAACATCTATATATATATATATATATATATATATATATATATATATATATATATATATATATATATATATATATATATATATATATATATAAAGCAAGCATATATATATATAATATTAATTTCACAGTAGTATATCTTGAAATATATCTCCAACATTCTTCATCGAATTCTATTCTATAAAGTTATCTAACTATTTTAAAAGTCAATTGTTTCTAATTCATTTATATTCTATTTCTCACAGTTTGTACGGGCTTATAATTTCACACATTAAATTTTAGTTGTAGATCATATTTATATAGTATTTAAAATTTTTAATAGCCAATACATAAATAATAATTGCGTATGGAAAACTATTTTATGTTCGTAATTCTTTGTTTTGAATATTTATTTTTCTGATTAAATTATTACTTAGAAAAAGAAAACATTATATCACACAATGTTTTTCCATTTAATTTCATCCCTAAAACTCACAAAATCTTATTTTCGAGTAAATTACAGTATTATGATGTCAATTAATCAATTGGAATAACAATAAACGATTATCTTTAAAGAAGGGCACAACAACAATAATTGAATTTCTGATTGTATGTTCTTTAATTTGCCAAGTACGTAAAAGGGAGCTCATTTTATAGATAGTACATTATCAACAGTTTTTCTTAAATGTATTAACCAGTTTACATTTATAACACATAGGCTTTTGATATAGAAATTAGGTTAAAAATTAGTTTATTTTCACCAAAAACTGCAAACTCGTATAATGATACTTTAATTTATGTAATTCCTTTTTAGAATAATGAATAAATTTCAAGGAATGATTTTTAAAATGACAGTTTATTTTTATCTAAATCTCTTTAGTTTGTCAAAAAAAAAAGTCATCATTTTCAAAATGTTTTAATTTTTTTTTCAAAGCTATTAGTTTCGCTGCTCATAGATACTATGGAGATTAACGGAGAGTACTTTTATATCATTAACCATTTGTACATATTTTGCTATTGTAGCAAATATGAAATTAAGAAAAATAACAGAATATTCAATTTTATTAACGTAAAATCTAAGCAATCAAAAATACTGATAAAATCAGGACCTTTTATTATATAAAACAATGAGAATACAAATAAAATAATTTATCTTAACACCAATGTCTTATCAAAAATTAATTAAAACTGCAACTCCTATACACAAACCAAGGCAATTTAGATTTAAAAAAAAAAAAGAAAAGAAAGAAAAACGTCCAGGAACGTATAAAATTGTGAAATCATTTATTCATTTCTCCGGCCAAATGAATTCGGGACCCAATTTGATCTGATGATTCTCTAGATATAAGGTTAACTATAGCATGAAGAGGATTTAAAATGAATTTCAGATTCATTTGATGCTGTATATAATTTAATTATATAACGTTGTTATGAAATATAACTATGAATATGAATGTTCTGAATTTACTTATAAAAGTAAAATACATTTTTTACAATTTTTTAAAACCTTTATTTGTTGTCCCAAAAGTTAAACAAATGAATGTATCAAATAAATGTGCTATCAACAATATTCAATCAAAAGATGGAGAATATCAATAAAGAAATAGCCTCATGATTGATAAGTAAGTATCATTTCTAATTTTTAATATTCTATTAAAGTATATGTTGTTAAAAGAACTTTAATGTAAACAAATTTCAATACATCAAAGCAGTGCATAATATAAAAAGGAATTTATGAATAAAACTTTCTTGTAACAAAAAATAAATACCATAAGCAAATTATTGCTAATATGAATGTGACATTTATTTCATATTTATATAAATATCCAAAATTCAGTAATGTTATATTACAAGTACAGTAAATTAATCTTATTTTATGCATTTTAGGTTTTGCAGGTTCAAATGAATGATTACAAGTATTATTATCACTTTACTACATTTGTAAGTCTCACCCTTTTTATTATAATTGCAATAATAATAGTAATAACAATCGTTAAGTTTAATTGCAATCTTTGATTTTTAATGATGATAAAAATATTTTAGTCTCGCTTTTAAACATTAAAAGAACTTTTAAATAGTCATAGTTTTAAAATGTGAATAACCAATAGGGTTTTGTCATATTCTTAAAAAGCTACACAACTAATTCCTTAATGAATATTCCTTGCTTCTTGAAATTTAAGTATTTACATTTTCCATGCTTCCTATTGTTTTGCTAACAAACGTGTTTTTCTTAATATATCGCATGTAGATATTAGCATAGAGTTCATTGAATAGCTTTGAATTATCAATGCATATGCGTTGTGAAATTGTATGCAATAATATAGATTTTGATGCAATTTTTTTCAATAAAATATATACACAATAATTTTAATGTTATGTTGTTCTTACTAAAGACACTTGGACAAGCGAAGCTTGCTATGCCTCTGCTATGCGAATTTAAATTTCGAATGGGGCGTCTTTCGTTTAATCAAAGCACCATAAAGGTGAAAGTATGACTTTTTACTCTTCAAATCCTCCGATAGATGGCAGTACCAGATACTCCCTCAATTTGTCATTGATCTCAAAGGGGAATAAATTTTTTCAGACCATTGCACCCACGGTGACTGCTCAACGACCAACCATAGAACATTCGATTCCACAGATTTAGCGAGCACGTACATCGCATGTACTCGGTGGGTCTTTGGCGGCATTGGGAATCGAACTCCGCCCTTCCAAATATCATGCAAATTAGACAGATGAGCTAAATATCTTGATAAATGTGTGATAATTACTTTCATGTAATGACATTCTCCATACGTTTTGAGTTCTGTAAATTTAAAATGAAATCTTAAGAAATAATATGGATTTTAATGCAACTTTTTTCACTAAAATATTTTAATGTCATAATAATGGTTAATAACTATTTTTGGTTTTATTAAATATTATAAATTAGATCGAATGAGTTAAATTTGCAGCTATCGTTGCCATAATTAATTTAATATAATGACATTTGATACGTTTTAATTATTTGTAATTTTGTGAAAATTTTCAATGTAAGCTGATTATATTTGAAGTTTAGATAGCCCCTTGAAATAAATTCATTACTTTTGTAATTTGAAAATCCGTTTTGAATTTATTATGTATCTTTACATTTAAACTTCATATTTAAATTTTTCATTTTTTTAAAATTAACATTCGTTTTTTTGGTAATTTGGATTATATCTGATTTAAGAAATTCCATTCGATTTCAAATATTTTTCGTATAACATAAGAAATGTAATTAACAAAATGTTAAATCACTACTTATTTTTTTTTTCTTAATTTGAGAGTGGGAGAAACTGAAAAGAATATTGAATCGTTTATGAAATTTATATGAACTCCAAATATGAAGATAAATTGAATAATTTGTTTCATACGAGGGTTAATCTGAAATTTTTGAGATACGCGCAGACAAGAATTTACATAAATAAATAAATTAATAAAAAATAACGTTTTAATTTTAAAATAGAAAGTATTTTAACACAGAAGATCTATTTTTATTGACTTACTTTAAATTGTTTGGCGTAGAATAAATTTTAAACAGATGAGAAAATGGAGTTGACGCGAGAACATTTTCATGCTATGAATTTATACGATTTTAAAGCAGGATTAAATCAAGAAGAATGCGTTCAACAGTTGCAATTAGCATTTAGTGATGAATCTCCAGCTCGTGTTACTGTATTCAGATAGTTTAGAGAATTTAGAAGAGGTCGCTAAACCTTGAAAAATCTTCTGTTAGTGACTTACAGAAATGAAGAGAATGCGGTTCAACATTATTAGTAATATCTCCCTGAGACAAAGCAAGATTGACTCAAAGGGCTATTTTTCCTGAATCTCTGGTGGACTTCCCAGTTACAAATATAATTTCAAGTGTTGTTCTCAGTGTCATAGCTTTAAAGTTTGCTAAAATATTTTGTAAGACTGGCCTATCTTCAAATGCAAATAGACTCCAAATCAGCTTAAAAAAAATCTCAGAAAAACAGATCCTTTTCAGACCAGTTAGTACCCGAGCTGCACTTAATCTAATTTTTTCAACTTTATTTAATTTTTTCCAATTGGAAACCGAGACACAACAAGATGCTGGAAAGGTATATTCAAGAAAAGATCTGATGAGTGCAAGAAATGTAGTTCTAAAGGTGAGGACATCAGCTCCCCAGTCTCTACTTGCAATGTATTTGAGAATATTTATACGTTTTCTTGCCTTCAGAACTAAGTAATCAATGTGTTTGTTACTTCGGAATCAAGGAACAAGTATATATACCAGGTATTTTGGGTGGTTTTCATAGGTAAGACTTTGATTTTCAAACAGGAGTTTTAGCTCATAATTATATCGATGTTTATTGGTTGTAAGAAAGGTAGTGGTTGATTTAGTGGCATTAAACTTGAGATTGAGATTTTCAGCAAGGTTTGCAAATGTCTTTAGTGAGTCATTGTGTTTGGACTTATTGATGTTTATATCAGCTCTGGAGCACCAACAGCAATTTCATCTGTGAACATACCAATTCGGTTTAGAGTAGAATTGAGTACTCCTTGGTTTTAGCTAAACAGTTGCCGATAAATCAGGGCCATAAAACTTAATTTCTATTAATCCTGATAACCCTATCTTAATTTAGTTTTTGTCTTGTGGAAGGGGGCATCTTGTTGTAAAAAAGTCAAAAATTACTCGATAGTCAACGTAGACTCAAACTTTATATGATAGAATTAGGGAAGATAGTAATAAAAAGCATTACATTTGTAGGTTTCTTATATAATATACAAGAAGCATACAAATTACTTATCAGAAATGTGAATCCATTATGTTTATATTCTTTTAAAATTTATTTTCTTTTAAATTTAGAAAAAATTATCAAATACTATAAATAATTACTAGAATCAAAACAATGCAGTTAGTGTGCGTTTAGATAATTTGGATTTTTATTATTATCCATTCATTGTCTGTGTAAATTAAAACATATTTCAAGATTAATTATAATAAAAAAGAGTGATTCATTATTTATTCATTTCACAAATGTTATCTGAATTTGATCAAAAGAAAAATTTGAACTAAACTTGAAAAGAATATGGTAAAAATGAAACTTTGGAAAGTTTAATATTTTTCATAAGCTTAACACTTTCTTTAAACCTAACATGCATTTTGATTATCATGTTTTTCCTTTATAACTTTTAATAAGTGAATAAGTAAATTTAACGGAATTAAATTATTTTGCAAAACATTTTGTGTTATATATATATATATATATATATATATATATATATATATATATATATATATATATATTTATATATACTATTAATACTTTGATGTAATATATAAATATATATATATATATATATATATATATATATATATATATATATATATATATATATATATTACATCAAAGTATTAACATCGTTATTAATATTAATGTATGAAAACATTAGAATAAATAGTGTTAGATTTGATATAAGAATGTTTTCTTTAATTTCAGGATTTAGAAACATACAATTTAGAAGATTTTAAGTATAATTTTGTAAATATGACGTCATTTCGGATGATCGATAATGAGCAGCTGTCGGTTAAACAAGCGTTGACGGAAATGGAAAAATTCCAACCTGTTGGGCAACATATACTTAACAAAACAAATATAATTAAGGTAAGAGAATAACTATTCTTTAAGAATATGTTAAATACTTCTTAAAACTTCTCAGCATTAAATGATAAAAATATTTAATATATTTCCAGTAACATAATATAATAGATATGTTTATATTCAGAAGGAATAATGTATGAGTCGTACTAATAAATTATAGGCGTGAGTAATCTTGTGTATTTCAGTTAATCGGAATATTTAATGATGAATTGTTTAAGAAGTACGGTTTCATTTTAATAATAATTTCTTTGACTGGGAACAATTTAATTAATTTTGGAGAAGTTGATATTCTGTGTTTGTTACTATTAATCTTAATTGGAAAAACAGTAAAATTGAAACAGAAAAATTTCATAAAGTCTAGAATATTATTTTAAGAAAATTATGGTAAAAATATTTGTATTTGATTTAGATAAAATTTAAATAATTAAAATACAAAATGTGGGTATTTTTGCGAAACAAATGCAGATTTATTAATTTTACATCGAAAAACATCAAAAATAAAATGTATGCTTAAAATTACCATTTTGATAAACATACAGATGAGACAATTTAAAAATATCCGACATCGCCGATTTAGTAGAACATAGCTTTGATATATGTTTCTCAAGCAAGCCTTTGTGCAGCACGTTTTACAGACAACTTTGCTATTTGATCCACAAACAAATTGCAAGCTGTTTAACAGTTTCTTCCATAAAATGCATATGTACTTAATTTCATATTTAATGGCTCGCCGATGATATTCTAATTCACACTTTAAATGACTTCGATCACAAAAAAATACTTATCGCAAAATAACAATTTTTCCAAAAAGAAACAGAAGTTAATAGAAGAATGTTATCAATTATCCAAATCAGGAAATGATTTTTTTAAAAAGTATTTTTACTAAAATGTTATTATTCAATTTGAGTAATAAATTTTATAAACAATCATGTGGGTTAATTTTTTGGAAATCTTATTCCATAATCTCATTTTCTTAGTCACAACTAAATAATTTTACAGGCTGTTTGGAAGTGATGCAAATAATTAATTTACATTTAAAAAAAAGAGAACAGAATTTATTATATAGAAACTCAGAGAAAGTCAAACATGACCGAGTATGTCTAAATTTATTCTTTTTATGATACTTGGCGACAATATTTGGTGAAGTATCGTAGTGTTTATCTTACTGGATGTGCGCATATTTTAAGATTTTTCTCGAATTCCACTGGAATATATCTATCTATCTATCTATATATAAAATTTCAGAGTAAC
The DNA here is from genome assembly GCA_030067965.1 of Latrodectus elegans. Classification (NCBI taxonomy): domain Eukaryota; kingdom Metazoa; phylum Arthropoda; class Arachnida; order Araneae; family Theridiidae; genus Latrodectus; species Latrodectus elegans. Next base: position 83,282,184 of record CM057822.1, on the reverse strand, counting down.
CCTCGTATATATATATATATATATATATATATACGAGGGTTACTCTGAAATTTTTGAGATACACGCAGACGAGAATTTACAAATTTACAAAATAAAAATAACGGTTTAATTTTAAAATGCAAAGTATTTTCACACAGAAGACGATTTTTTACTGATTTACTTCAACTTGTTTAGCGTAAAATAAATTTTAAACAAAAGTGAAAATGGAGTTGACACAAGAACACTTTCGCGCTATGATTTTCTACGATTTTAAAGCAGGATTAAATCAAGAACAATGCGTTCAACGGTTGCAATTAGTTTTTGGTTATGAATCTCCAGCTCGTGCTACTAGATGGCATAAGAAATTTCGGAGAAGACGCAATTTTCTTCAGGATGAAGAACACACAGGAAGGGCGCCGTCGGCAGTAATCCCGGATAATGTGTCTGCCATGCGAAAAATGATAATGTATGATAATAGCTGTACCGATCAAATAATACAGAAGGAACTTAACATTGGATCCGCAGCCATACACAAAATCTTTCATGAAGAAAGAGCGTATAAAAACGTAGTTTGCCGTTGGGTTTCCCATAATCTAACGGAGCACCAAAAAGAGAAGCGTGTCAGAATCAGTAAAGAAACTCTTAAGTTGCTAAATGATGGTGGCCACCACATAGTTTCTAAAATTGTAACAGGTGATGAAACGTACATACCGTTTTTTGACGTTCCAACGCGTCAAGAAAGCAAAGTATGGGTCTTTGGAGATGATCCCACGGTGACAATGGTGAAAAAACAACGCATAGCTAAAGAAGTGATGTATGACGTTTTCTTCAAAAGTGCGGGATTGGTCAAAGTCATCAAGCTGGGAGGACAGAAGACAGTAACAGCAAACTGGTACACCACTAAATGTCTTCTAGAAATCCTACAAGAACTGAATGTTAGGGGACTAATGCTTCACAATGACAATGCATCCTCATATAAAGTCGGATTTACAGTTGAGTTCTTAAACAAAAACAAATTAAAGCGATCGAACATCCACCGTATTCATCTGATCTAGCTATGTGCGACTTTTGGTTAATATTTAATCTAAAAAAGAACTTATGTGGATGTCGTTTTCATTCAGAAGAAGAGATTGATGTGGCTATAAATGCATTTTTATCATCTATTCCGAGAAATGAATGGCTTGAGGTATTTAATCTGTGGAAAATTCGTCTACAAATGTGTATTGATGCTGGAGGTGACTACTTTGAACACAACTAAAATTTTAAATTTTGTATGTAAAACTTTAAAAACCTAGTTGTATCTCAAAAATTTCAGAGTGACCATCGTAGATATATATATATATATATATATATATATATATATATATATATATATATATATCCTCTAAATTATTAGTTTAGATTTGGTTTCAGAATATTATTCCATTCGATAATTTAATGTAAATCTCTGTTTATACTACAATAGAAATAGTGTTATTGTTGTTTTAAGTGCATTGCTGAGATTTCTAAGCAATGTTTATTAAATACAAGAATTTTTAAGGTATTTTTAACATCTTACAAATTGAGAATGCTTGCAAATATATTATTATTCACTAAAATCGCTTAATATTCTTTGGAGATATCATAAAAATATCTTTGCAATTACTTTTGAATAAAATATTAGAAAAATTGAAATTAGAACTTTTTCATTCAAAATAACATTTGCTTAAATTTATCTGATTTCTTATACCAGAAAACATTGTATGTAAAATTAAAAAAGTAAATCAAACTATTTAAGTCTTTTTCGATTTTGGTGCAACTACTTTACTTTATAAATCATTTTTCAAAATAGATTGATGAGAGAAATACATTTTTTTATACAATTACTAATACTAAAACAATGCATATATATATATATATTTCTATATGCATAGGTATATATTCTTGAATCTATATATATGTGTGTGTGTGATTATTAAAATGATGACTTAGATATATAAAGAATACTTTATTACAACTGTCTTTGACATATAATAGAGCTTGGACTTCCCATAAAATTGCTTCTTACATATGCTGAATTACAATGGAATAAAATTGTATTATCATTCATGGAGATAATGTGATACGTTTGCTAGCTGTGTTAATTGATTAAATATATTTTCTATTAAATGCCCTATAATAGATCACATACTTTCAAATATAATGAGGTAGAGTGGCTGTAAGCCCATTTTTCTGCTCAGTAGGCACTGAATAGACAATTCCCGTCACAGGTACGAAAACACCCTAAAACATTCAATCTCCAGCAAGAAACAAAGTTTAAATCATGGATAGACATGGTCAGTTTAAATCTTTCTAAATTCTCATTAATGAATTTGCATTCAAGATTACAATTGGTCCAACAAACAACAAAGCTCTGGCTTTCCATATCGGACAGATTTATTCTATGCTTGACAAACAATGATGATCATATGTTTGTGCAATATAAATCAAACGAGCACCCCTTTTGCTGTAGGAACTGTATGTACGATTCATAATATTATATTCTTTCATCAACTTACAAATCAATCAACTTTTGTGAGTGTGACAATTCTGTAAAAGCAGCTTAGTATTGTCAAGTGATTCAAGTGTCTTAGGAATTGGTACTTTGAAGGTATTGTAATTTTATAAAAGTCCTCAAACTATAACCATTGATACTGTAGAAATAAGATGCTGATTGAGTTCTCCCAAGACTTTTGCTTTTTAAACATTATAATCCACTTCAATAGACTGTTCTTTCACTGAACTTTTTTCCACTATCTATTGTAGTTCGCCAAACATGTTCTTTTACCATGCATGCATGGCTGCCATGTTCTTAGAAACTATACGTCGTGAAAAGCCTATATGTTATGAGCTTATAGACACACTTATTTTAGAATTGCCACTTACTGACTTAGCAATATGAGAGGTTTATCATTACTCGTTTGAATAAATCTTAGATTTAGAGAATTTTAATAAAGCTACTACATGGAGCAAATTGAATATAATTTAGCTTATAAAGTGATAGCTATTATTAATTTTTATATTTTACGAAAAACATTAAAAAATTTAGTTTTATTCACGGATATTTCCATTATTTTAACCACCTGTATATGTATATATCGTCTTAGCAATCGATTAAGCATCATAATCATGAAATATATCTAAATTTCAAACAACAGTGTTCATCATGTTAACGAGCATTTAAGCGAAATCAACATTTAACTTAATACTAATTTTTGCGTTTACTTAATTTCTTAATCCTCTTATTACCATAATTGTTTTTTATTGGACAAGAAACGCCAACTGAAATTGATTAATTTATTTTCAAATTTTGAGGTTTTGCAAATTTAATCTTTAGAAATCAATGCAAGAAAGTTAGGATTTCTGACTTAATACGTTGCATTTAGCATGTTAATTAGAAAGAAATGAGACAAATTTATTTTTAAAAGAATTTTTAACAACATTTTAGCTAATCACATATAAGCAATAAATTATGAAATTATACCCCTAAGAAAATTATTTAAATGCATAATGAAGATAGCTAAATATGAGTCTTAATTTTCTAAGAAGCAATATATATTCTAAAAAATCAAATGATTATTAAAATCATTTTTTTTATTTTAAATGTTTTTGTGTTTTTTTAGAAAACCAATTTCTTCAGCAACATTTCACAGTAACTTTTCTCGATAACCAAAATAATATATATATTTTTTAATTTTAGGAATACCTTATCATAACGCCTTACAAATATGCCATATTTTCCGACAATATACTATATTAATGATAAAAAAAATTTTTTTTAAGAATTTTTTTAATATAAGTAATTTTAGTCTTTTTTGCATAGCTCAGTTTTAAGAAAACTCTTGTTTTATAGTAAATCAATTTTATAAGCATTTGAAAATAATGCTGCTATGTAATATTCTACGTACTCCATTCTTTAATCTAGCTGAATATGAATATTATAACTTCAGAGCAACATTAAGAACATTTTTTGAGCATCAGTAATGTGTTCTAAAATCCGGAAAATGCGAGATCTCTATAGATGTCCTAAATATTAATAATATTTATAAACTGCTATTTAAAGTGATTCTAATCTCAGCTGTGTTGGCTACTCTCCAGTTATCTTCAGAATATTGCGTTCAGTTTTAATGAATGATATATCTCAGCTACTTAAGTATTTTGGATTGAGGCAAATTTAACGCCTAATCACAAAATGGCGCCGTCGGGTTATAGACAATTTGGCAAAGTAATTATGATGATCTTATTTCTAATAGCATATATTTCCTAATATATTGCTAAACTGATTGTCTCAATCAAATTATACAGAAAAATGATGCATACTTATTCATATTACTCAGATGTAAAGCCACTTTTAAGATTCTAAAATTTCAGTTAAACCTTAAACATTATTAAAGGAAGAGTGATGCAAAATAAATTTCATTTTATTAACATTATTTTATTTTCAGGTAGAGCCTGCTCTCATGTTTGACTCGGTATATGCATTTGCTAAAGGACTGAATTCCTTACAGCAAGGTACGGATTTAAGGCCAGCCAATGTATCTTGTGAGGAAGAAATCCCTTGGACAGATGGAAGTAGTTTATTTAATTACATAAATTCGGTAAATAGATTACATATTTTCTTCTGATTTTTAACATTGGATTAATACTTCTACAAATCAAATTTAACAGATTGAAGAACAATTTTATAAAATCAAAATGCTTAAGGAGGAAAATGACCCCACATACTTAAAGATTTTTTTCATCTTCTGGTATGCATATATAAAGATGTCAAACCAATAGAAAAAATTGCATAATAAATTAAATGTGTTTATTTTATATAATTTTCAGTAATGCTGATATATTTGTGAGTTAATAATGATACAATTTATCATTAAATTGAGTACAAATGACGTCGTTTTAATTTAGTCTGCTTCTTTCATTTTGTTGCCTTAAGATATGAATAAAATGCCAATTTAAAGCTAAACAAGCTAGACTAAATTCAATAACACGTAAGAAAAATCTAATTGGGAGGCTGGAAGGTTGTTTAAAATACACACAGAACTGTTAGGTAAAATGTCGGTAATCATAAACTCGTTAAATTGCAATTACTGTGTCTCCAAAGGAATTTGATAACACCAAATTAAAGTTAAAATAAGACTTAACTTCATTTTAGGTTGGTTGATTGATTGATACTATAGTACATTTTCCCTAGTGAGGTTCACAAAGGTTAGAAATGAATAACTAGTAATGAATAGCCATAAACCGTAATAACAATAGGCCTTGGTGGCCTGGTTGGTTGGAGTGCAGTAATTGAAAGGTAATGAGTTCAAATTCCATATTAATCGAAGATCCCTAGTGTTCCCTAAAGACAACTAGGACACGTTAAGAAGGTTGTGTTAGCAATGTCCACCTAGGGTAATGATAGTTCTGAAGATAGCATGCTAAGTCTTGATGATCGTATGTTGGTTCCTTGCTTCAAAAAACTGTAACTACTCACTACCAGCTGCTTCCACCTAAATAATAAATTTCAGCATAGGGCTAAGAACAGAGAAACATGCTGATTCATATCGAGGATTCACTGATAGATTCTAGCTGATAAATTTCCTTTGGGCAAATGGTCCGCATTACATATCTTAAGTCAATTATTCAATAAAGTTGAGTCTTCCTGCCACATTCTTACTCTAATAACATTGTTAATGATTTTTATAACTTGATACGGGCCACGATAAAAAGGTTGTAAACTTGGATAACCATTGCCAGTTTTTACAAACACGTATGCAAATTTTTGGGGCGGAAGATACCTTGATATCCATGTCTTGAAGTTGGAGTAATATGTACAGTCACCATGTAAAAATGAAATCCTCAAACAAAAGTAGAGATACTTTGGATATTAAGACGAGATCTAGAAAATTACTATGCAAGTCGAAGATTATGCCGTAGAATATCCTTATGCTTGTAAAAAAATTCTGTTTTAATGACACCGTTCTCAAACCGAAAATAATTAATGGGATCACTTCGACCAATTTTTAGCGGTATAATAGGTGTACGTTTACATGCTTCTGAAAAAAGTTCACACATTCAATTAATATATGGATGATAGACTGCATTTTGAATTCTATTCATATCAATCATTATAGATAACGGAGAACTAGTTCCATTGTGAATGGTTCTCCTTAATTTGTGATACAGACTCTGACACTTCAAAGAGAAAAATCTACCAATGCAAAAAAGGCAGCTACGATATTTTTCAGCAGCTTTATCAATAGTTGGTGTTGTTTGAATCCAGTGCTTAAACAGTTGATTGTCAAAAGACAAAACCTAGGACTGTGTAATGTCGAAAGTAATCCGATAATTTTACGACAGTTTTGAAATGTGCAAATGTTGTTACGTTTAATTAATTAATTTTTTTTTTTTGCAAGCAAGCGATGAAAGCACTTATACTTTCAATTGATCTGCTAACAGGTATTAAATCTTTCTTTTTATTAATGAATAAGAAACAAAGAAGAGAGATTACTTAAATCCAATACAGTTTTGTGTTAGAGAACCTCGAAAATTACAGATATTTTTGGAATTGACGAAATAATTGCATCACAGATAATACCATTAAAACTGAAGAATGGCTAATTTAATTTTTAAATACGCATTTTCTATATTCAAAACAATTCTTATTTAATTAAATCATTAAAATATATGCTTAGCTGAGATTAGGGATTTAATATGAACTGCTATAAACAATTAAAATATATTCTGGTTATACTAAACAGAAAACTAATTTTAGTATTAAAAGAAGTTTTAGTAGCATAATGTGCTTGAAAAGTATATCTTTCATTGTGTGTGCTTAATCTAAACATCAATTTCGTAAATTTAAATAAACTGAATTGTGTTATAAAGTTATTTTTTATTATCAGATTCCGCAATGGGAATTTGGTAGCAAGTTTTATAAGCATTACCGAAATCATATTTTTAATGCATTTTTCAGAAATTTGCATTATAAGCAATCATAAATACAAGAATTTATCGGTCGAGACATTGTTCTGGTGTTTGTCCTCCTATAATTACGACATATTCTCGAAGTCTCGCTTCATGTGTGCACCATATGGATCAAACTCACCCACGAGCGGAATTTTAAAGTTCTGCATGTACCTATTTTAGGGTATAATTAACTTTTTCAGAGACTAATATCAGATGTTGCTACAAATGTCTAGCTTTTGTAAAACTAGTGGATCTATAATTTAATATGGTGATTAATATCATGAGTACGTATGGTAAAAGTCAAGTTATTTGCACACATGCGTGAATAGTGTGGTAAGAGATTTCTGTAAATAATATCCTCTGTGATTGCTTTTAATCCCACAGAAAACGTTTACAAAAAATTTACTCATTTATATTAACATAAATTGAATATTCTTTTAGTTATTTATATTTTAGGTCGTTTTTCAACATAAAGTGGTTAATTAACTGAGCTTCAACTATTGATTAATTAATGTCAGTATTAATAAACTCCCATTGAAATAGTTTGAGAATGCCAAATGCTTATATGCATCTCATTTGACTGAGATCTATGATATTTATATTATTTGCGGCAAAAATATCAATGGATTTTTAGATCAGAATCTTCTTTAAGGGTTGTGTTTTCGGGAGAATTGAAAAAGCAGCAATTCTGTCGTTTATGTACAAATGATTGATAATCTAATGTTAAGAAAGGAAAGAGTTACTTAAGATTGATTATTGGTCACTGCGTGTTAAGAAGGTCTTGTTAGTATTCCGAATTTATGTATAAGTCAGAATGAAAAGCATTGTTTGGCTTCAATGCCGATTTTATAATAATACCACTATAAAGGATCTGGAGCTAAGTGATGCCTTAAATTTGAATAAGAAACTTTTATTCTCATCTTAAAATTACACTTATTTTGAAATTGTTGTAAAAATAAGCATTATAATATTGATTCAAAAAATCTGCTCGTTTCACTGTTTAAATTTTCAAAGCGCAACGTTTCAGATATGATGTGCAATGTGGGAGAAATTTGAATCACTTCTAAAATTTTACTGGCATTTTTAGCCGAGCAGGATAAGAATTACTAATATTTTTCAATACAAAAGGTAAGAAGTCACTGAATAGATTCTCGCAAATACTGTAAAAAAAGAACCAAATTTTCTATGCTAATGAAATTACCAGCGTTATCCCTCACATGAGTGTAATCGATGTTAAAGTCACTTATCTTCGATTTTTAAAGTTTGTTTTAGAAACATTTTTAGCCAGAAGTTTCCAAATCAGTGTGATTCTCAGATATTCCTTTTTAAGCGGTGCCCAAAAACATTCTCGAAGTGCCATTAGAGCACAGCTGACACAGTTTCCCCATGCTCATGTTTAAATGGGTCTATATCTTAACAAGGACGTAGCTCTTCACAAGTCTCATATTTTTTTACGAATTTCTGAAATTATGGGGATTGTCTAGCTCTTTAGCTACATAATCCTGTGATTAACAGCAACATGTTTTGTTTTTATTTACATCAGGTGGCTGCAAATTCTATTAGAGATTAAGCTTAGAATGTCTTTGTTTAGTGCAGACATTGTGCAACGACTTTTTTGTCATCAGTACTTATTTTTTGACTCAACAAAACAGTTTTTTTTAATTGTATAAAACAATACTTCATAACTCACGCGAATGGGGATCTTTAAAGTTGATGCTTTTTAATACAGCTGTACCAATGAAAATGAAAGTACTTAATTATTTTGTTTGTATGAGTGAGTATGAGGGCAAAAATGAAAGATGCATACAATTCAAAAATATGATTAAATCACTAATGCAAATAAAATCAAAAGTTCATTGTTAAACGTCAAATATGATAATAGAATTGGAAAAATTTAACAAAAAATTAAACACTATTTCGTTTACGAATTAAAATGTGACGTTTATTGAGATAACAATGATCAGTAGACTTAATACGAAATGCATTTGACTCCACGCTTTGAAGTTACAGGATTTCGTTATCAGAATCCAACGAATGAGTATTTTTTGCCTGCTTCATTGCTGGATATATATATATATATATATATATATATATATATATATATATATATATATATATATATATATATATATATATATATATATATATATATATATATATATATATATATAATTTTAAGATATGAAAAACGTACTTATTTAAGGAGAAACAAGTTAAACTAAATTCATTAACATTTTAAAAAAACAGGAAACGGCAAGTGCGGATGACAGTGTAAAATTATAGACAGAACCGACTTATGGTTAATAAATATGAACTCTTTGGTTGCAATATATATTTCAAAAATATGTTTGACATATAAAATTAAAATTAAAGTGAAGAGAGGATTTGCGCTAATTTTATTGATTGCTCTCCTAATATAAAAAATATTCCATATAAAAATTGTTTTCGAGTGTTGGTTTTCATTAGGAAAATGGTTTTATGCAACGTGTAAAAGAGAATTACTGGCAGTATATATATTTAATTAATGTCAATGCTTACAATCTGCTAACACTATTGCTTATTTTATTAAAGAGTGGCTGTGCTAATTGTTTCCAATTTTGTGTTACATTGTCAAAAAGTTAGACTCATCAGGTTCAGGATAAACAAAAGGAAAAGTTGTTGGAATCAAATGATCTCCTTACTAATCTCCTAAATGCAGTTTTTAGCTCATCGATCATTAACAAATGAGAATACATATATGGTGTTTACATTTTTAACTGCTAAAATGCATGCATTCTTTTATTTATCTACGAAAAATTTAATCTGCAAACATGCATTTCTTATACAATCATATTAGTAAATGACATTAAAAGGTTTTAAATGCAATCAATGGATAAGTGTCTTATCACTTCATGAGTTTATTATAACCTATGAAGAATAGCTATTAAATTTTTCATTTGTAAGACTTCGCCCTGTGATCTATATTTGAGATATTTTTCCCAATTTTTTATCATGAAACAATCTTATAGTCTTGACATAACTTTATGCAATTATTGTTAATTTTAATATTTCCAACCAGCATGTTTAGCTAATCCCTCATCCTTTGAAACTAAGCATTAATAGCAGTGGACTCTTGATAAAACACTCCTTAAGTAAATTTTGCAAAATTTGCTGTATACATATTCTTATATCATGGTAATGAAATTATAATAGCTGGTGTTTCCGTGTGTCATATTTAATTTCTATTGGACTTCAACATCTGGTAGCTGGATGCCCTCTCTAGAAAAGAAAAGAAAAAAAAAACTTTTCAAATGAAACTATTGAATCCATTGAAACAAAAGAAAACTTGATTTAAAAATCAAAACAAGGACTGCTTATCAATGCAGTTTTCTTATTAAAAACCATTTCTCATATTTATATGAATTGAATTTTCATGTTTACATGAACAGAAAAATTTGATAGACGCTTTTGTTAGCAGAAATATTTATAGATGAGAAAATTCTTTTATAGTATCTTAGTCACACAAAAAACAGTATTTTAAGAATCTCAGTTGCCAGCCTATTAATGTTCAATTGGCTTTGAAATGTTCTTAACTGTGCCATTTTTGAATATGTTTTTTAAAAATTATTTAAGTGTATCATTTACTACATCTTTGTGTTCATAAAATATGTCTCAGGATTCTAAAATCGCCAAAATAGTGATTAATTCATTTGAAGCTTCTTTTGAAAAATCTATCAATCTGGCCCACTATTATGCATATTAGATATCATAATATCCAATTTTTAAATATAGTTTTCAAATTATGCTGATAAATTGTATTCTTTTTACCACAAGTTCTACATAACGATTAAGGATTATTATAAATAAACTTATTGTGTGTATATCATAACTTGTAATAATCTATTGAATAATTTCAATAAATTTCAACTTTATACCGGAAATCTGTAATTTTGCGGTTGCTTGATCAACATTTCATTTATTATACAATATTTTTTAATTTCTGCTTATGTGATATGAAGTTAGATACTCTATGAAATTAGAAAACTCAGTTTTCAGGGATCTCAAAAGATTAGCTGGAGTGCAAAATGCAAAATACAAAAACTTATAAGCAACCGCCACGTTTTCCATCTCACTTTTTTCTTCTTCTCAAAGTGAAATTATTTAATTGTCACAGATATTTGTAGTTTAGAGCCAGAACTGTTTTTTTACTGTAAATCCATTTTTGTATAGATTTTCCATTATTTTATTTATAACATAAATCTAAAGCTCGAAATATATTCGTTTCTCTAGAAATGTATCATTATAATAAAATTCAGAGTTTTTTTTAAAAAATAATGTAATAAATAGTATTATTTAATCTTCTGAGTAAGGAAAAAAAACCAAATAATGTTTGCATTGACGAGACACCATAACCCATTGAACGCAATAAAATATTATCATTACTATATTTAATATAACATTCTTAGTGTAATAAAAAATTTTAACCATCAAAATATGACAATCAGAGAATCATCTAAGCATAAAGATAATTTTTTATACCTTTCAGAACTGGTCTCATACAGTCGCCAATTTTTTTAAAAAAAATATAAAGTCTAAAATCATCCTAGCCATGTAGACAATCGTTTTGAGGCTCTCTTTCTTTCTAAAACTGAACCTAGAAACTTCAGGAAAATAAACTAGGCTTTTATCTCTAAAAATATCGTGAGATTAAGCAAGATCACAAATATAGTTTCTTTATTGATATGGGCAATTATAGCTTTTTTTTCCAAGAAATCACTTCATGTTAAGAAGAGATTTCTTAACAAGAAGTGAAAATATACAATTTTTATTGAAAAGAGTCACAAAACCTAAAAGTTAAACATATGGTATATAATTAATGGTAGAGAAAAATTATCACGGACTTCCTATGTTTCAGCCACAATACGCATTTGAAACTATACAATTAAGAACATTTTTCTTTTCATACAGCGTAGTTTCTGCAAATATATATACCATTACTTCAATTAATTGATGAATTTGTTGATTGCAATTAGCCATTGGATTTACTGAAAACACACTGTTGATAAAAAAAAATTGATGCATTGTGCAATATATTATTCCCTCAGACAATATTTCATTTTATTTGACATTTAGTGACTTTAATTTATATACACAAATATAAAATACCGAAATGCAGTTTTTAATGGTGTTTAGATTATAAATGTCTTTTAATATCCTAGTAATCACGCAAAAGGGAAAAGCATGTATGATGAAAATAAGGAAATTATTTATAATTAATATTATTAAGGAATTATGTTATATAAATAGTATATAACACAACAAAGCAAGCGCAAATTAGTTTTAATCGCATATATTTCCTTGTAATTAGTAAAGAATGTTAATTTCAAAAAGTTGGGTTTCTACAAATTAGTTTTTTTTGCCTTAAGGTTTCAATTCTTGCTTCACGTAAACATTCATAAATTATGTAAAAATTCATTAGTTTTCATACAAGTGTTTGTTTCTTTGAAATTAAAAGTTTGTAAAAATCATTTAATAAATTGTTACGACAAATTTTAATCATAATTAAATCATTTGTTTCAGGTAGAGTATTTAGGCTTAACTGGTAAGGTTCAATTTAAAGAAGGGAGAAGAAGCAGTGTAAAATTTGATTTATTAAAATTGAGAGAAACTAACCTTGAAAAGGTGAGTTTTATTGTCTCCTTAAACATCTTGTAATAATTAAGTTCTTTTTTTCTGATTTCTGATTTTAAATAAGATACTTTATTATTTCAATTTACATTCAAATAATGCTTTGGAAATTTTCAACTCATTATTTTGTCATCTTTTATCTAAAATATTTTTATTATATTAAATGCTTCTATAAAAATTGCTATCAATAAATGTAACTTATTTTTTTGTTTACAGATTTCTAAATAAATAAAACCTTATTAATGCTTCAAAAATAATATAAAAAGTAGAATAATACGCGTAAAAACACTTCACTGAGAAGTGCGCTATAATACAATATTAACTATAATGCTTGCAGCGACTGGACACACACTCAACACGTTGTGTCCAGTCGCTGCAAGCATTTGTCGGAACGTAGGATTGCCTTATGACCTGATGGTAGAAAATCACTCCTTAAGCCAGCTTAAAACAGCTGTCTGAAGCTGGGCATCATTGGAAAAGTGTCTTCCACTTAAATATTCTTTGATCTGGCCAAACACATGAAAGTCGCAAGGCGCTAAATCAGGTGTGTATGGAGGATGATTCAGGAAAATCCCGTGCTGTGCGTGACTTGTGAAGTCTTGCATGGTCGTGCAAGAGGACAACGTCCTTGCTTATATTTCCACTTTGCTTATTTTTTCATAGCTTTGTGCAAATCTCTTAGTTTTTCCAGGACTCAGCATTAGTGGTTGCGCCCTTCCACATAAACTCAATATAGACAACTTCTTCACAATCGAAAAAAAAACAGTAGCAATGGCTTTATCCTCTGATGGGTGATTTTGGATTTTGTTTTCACAATTGATGATGCGTTTCACCATTCCATCGACATTTGCTTTGTTTCTGGAATAAAGCGATGAACACATGTCTTATTGCACGTAATGATGTGGCTGAAGAAATCATTGTCTTTCGCAGAATAACATTGAAAGAATTCCTAGGAAGCTAAAAACCTTACTGCTTTGTGTTTGGAACTCAAAGAATAAGAAACGTATAAGAAACACAATTTTCAATAATCCAATTGGTTACGAATATTAGAATGAGCACTGCAAAAAGATATTTCCAGCTTTTGTGCTATAAGCCAGACGCTCATTCAGCGATTGAAGAAAATAATGCCTTTCGCCCACTCACCACCTCCGATGTACTCAACTTTGTTGGCTTTCCTTTCCACATCGGTTAAGTCTGCTTGACCGTCTTCAAACTGCTGGCACCATTTCCCAATTACTGTACGCGACATTTCAATTGGTCCATTCATTGCCGATATTTGAGGATTAATCTCCATACGCGTTAAGCGTTTTGCTCAAAAAAATCATTGTGTTCCTTGAACTTCAAGGTTGGAGTAAGTTTGTGACTGTCACGCTAATTTTTTCTCATACTATGCTGCAGCGGCACAAACAATCCTAATGAAATTGCTACAGTTGAAAGCAGTGGAACTCTATTATTACCTGCGCAAGGTTCTCCATCTTTCGCCATGATGTCATCTCTGACGAGACTAATCTAAATCGCTTTGATAAAGAAATTATTATTAACAAGGAAGAGGGAAAACTTTCACAACTTTCTAAGGTACTTTTGTTTGGAGGAGTATTAGAAAGTAAGGAAAATCATTTTTTTAAATACAAGTTTTTTTTTCAGAAATAAATATATCCTTAATGTTTTTTTCATTCTTATTTAATAACTAGATACATTATTTGTTTTATTTAAAATGGTGAAATCAAGACAGCACTTATTTTACCTAACTTTTTAAAGTGCTTTTTTGAATTTTATAGTTTTCATTGATTTTTTCCTATAGACATTTTTAGGGGGCACATAATGTAATTAATACATGCCAGAAAATTATGCTTCACTTTGTTCTCTGAATTACTAATTTTCTTCCTTGAAAGTGAGAGTGGGACTCTTGAACTTTAAAAAAAACATTTAATATAGCAAATTAATAACGTTTTCCATTGTATAAGTTTCATTTTCTATGAATTATACTTTTAATTTTTGTGTTATGTGAAAACTGGATTTTCTTATTTGCAAATTTAATAATTAAAAAGTTTAATAAAATATGCTTTTACAAAAATGTGTTCCTAAAATTATTGAAAAAAATGAATTAAAGAAACGTTTAATGAAGTTTTCTATACAGAAGTGTCACTGTAAAAGATTTATTTTTCTAAATTCTTATTTGGATAATATTGTTATATTCAAATTTATTCGCAACAAATGTTAAGTAAAATGAGCTGCATTTAAATTAATATTTCTTCAGAAAAATTAAAGTCTAAGTCACACGAAGTCAATAAAAATACAGTTTAAGCAATCCTTAACATATAAAAGAAGTTAAATTCATTTGCTTATTTAGTTCATTATATTTTAATGCTTTAAAATAATTTTAAGAGTAAAATTTGATTTCCTTTATTTCTTAGAAATTACTGTTTTATACATATACGTGATAAATAACAATTAGTTATCTTTTTTCAAATATAAATTATATCATAACTTCTTTTAGTTTATACAATTATATGATTTTTGCATTTTCTTAAATTAAATATAAAATTTCCTCACTGAGTAACTACTTACTTGTCCAGTTTACTGTACATAAATTATCTGCAGTGCATACAATTTGAAATTAGCAAATACATTTCAGTAAATATCACATATTTTGTTTTCTGGTTTGATTAAAATTTTTATCTTTTATCAATTTATTATTTAAAAAAATTGCTAAAATATTTCAAAAATACTGATTTTAGGAAAACTTAAATAAATTTTGGCGTGCAAACATATAAAATAACATTTTATATTTTATATGAATGAGTCTCATGCCATATTACTTTAAAATATTCAACATTCTCCACGAGATTTGTGAGAGGTTTAGGTGTAATTATTTTGTATTTATTAATAATATTCTTACAAAAATCTGACTAGAAGATTGTACACAATCTTTACATGATGATAAGAAAACATGAGTTGAATGTCGCTTCACATTTTGTTTATAATTTACATTATACATATAGAGAGATTTTTGACTCTATAAGAGTGGTTATAATTCTGAAAAACATTACTGCTTGCAATATGAATTGACTTTAATCATGAGCATATTTTAACCTATGTCGTAACTGCTTAAGAGATAAATATGAACATTAATGATCATAACTAATAATGTTTTTGAAAATATTATACTGTTGTTACTTAATTTATAAATCATTTTTAAGAATAAAATAGAAAAAAAAATTGAGAAATAAAACACGATTTAAGATAAGATATTTTTAAAGACAATATTTTAATTGAACATTGGTCTTACTCACAGAAGAATATTTTTATTTGTCTATCTGCTTTCTTGTTCCTTTCAGTGTTATTTTCATAATAACTTTGTGATGTTACGATCAAATGGAAGTTTTAGGTTGAAGGCATATCAATTTTTTACTGTTCCTATTATTTTATTAGTAGTTGTTTAATTTTGTTTAGTATCCAAATTAATTTATAATTTTAAGTCTTTTCACTCCTATTTTGTATTTAAAATATCATCCATAGTTTATCTATGGTAGCTGTTAAATGCTTTGAGTTTGGATAAACATTTTACAGCATTCTTGCCCTTGTTGCATCTGTAACAATTTTAGTCAAGATAAGTAGAATATGAATCACTTTTATAAATTCGCATATATTGATGTAAGAATCATTAAAGTTTCATTTAACGAAATATTGATTAATTGAAAACGCAAACATTGATTACTTTAAAAAAAATACAGCATTTTATAAATTATTTTTATAAATGTATGTCCTAAAGTAATTTTTCTACAAGAATAAACAAAAAAAAATTATTCAGAAAAAGGGTAAATTCTATTATAAAAGTAAATATTAAGTATTTGCATAAATATTAAACATTTGAATTGCAGTACATTCTAGTTCACATGAAGGTATTTAAAAAACAGAATCTACAGTGTTGTATAGCGTGTTAATTTATTAGTTTGTAACTGTCTTAAAATTAGGCTTGAAAGAAGTATATAAAAACTTAATCTAAATTTAAAGATAAAAAACGCGCAAAATACTTAGTCCAACAAATCAAGAATAATCTGCTGGTGACTAGTAAAGTCAGCATGACCATTTTCGTCGTCAAAATAATAGCTTAAATGCTTTCATGTGATTCAGTGCTGTTATTTGCCAATTGGCATTTTGGGAATGTTTAATTCCTTTGTTTACTAAAAATGTTTCCACTGACTGAAGTAAGCATGAATCTTCACACACACACACATTTTGTGATTTTTAGTGCATATTATTTGTACAAAGAAAACACCCGAGCACAGAATACATTAGTTTTTTAAATCTGTAGATGAATTTAATTATTTTCTTTTATAGGAAACTTTTTTTTAATTATTCCTATTTAAAAATATTAATCTAGGTAGGAGAATGGTCAACAGGTGGTCATCTTAACATCACAAACCACAAGGTCTTTCATGAGTTTGGTACGACGAATATCACTCTAAAGGTTACAACAATAGAGGTATTTTTAGATTCCATTTTATTTTTGTACTTTTTATATCAAAAGTATTTCCTATATCACTTAGTAGATAGCAATTAAAAATAATGTGAAATTTTAGTAAGCAAGTTTCATATACCACTTCAAGAAAATATTTAAAAAAAATTAACCTTTAAAAATTATAATTTTTATAGTAAAATATTAATTATAAAACAAGGTTAATATAGATTAAAGTAAATATAAGCCTATATATTAAGTGTGGTTTATGAATTATCATTGGTTTTATTTGATATAAAATATTTTATTGATGCTTAAAATTTTATATACTTAATAATAATCTTCAAATATTGAATAAAAATTTTAAGAAAAGTTTCAATTTATTTCCCATTTAATGGTGCATATTGATTTTTGAGTTATCTTATGTTCTTATAGTTATACATGTAGGAATAAAAAGAATTTATAAATGTAATGGTATACTTATTATTTGGAATTTTAGTGTATATAATATATTATTATTTTTTCATGTAGTCAACTCCTTACGTCATGATGAAGAATGATAAAAATCAAACAGGAAATGATAGGTTTGAAGGATTCTGCATTGACTTGTTGAAAACTATTGCTGATCTTATTGGTTTCAGTTATGAATTATACATAGTACCTGATAAAAAATTTGGAGCTGAGAATACTACAACAGGTGAATGGAATGGTTTAGTTAGGGAAATAATTGACAAGGTAAGAGATTTTCCAATGAAATTAAAATGCAAATTCATACATATTTTATGCATATCTTGCAATTAATAGGGGATATTTTGACGTCATTTATTAATGATTAATTAACCAGTGGGGCAGTGGTAAGGCTTCGAGTTTCAAAGCCACAAACTGGATGTTTGATCTTTAGGCTGGATAAAGTTTGTCCTGCCTTTCATTTCTTCTGTGATTCGATAAAACTAAGTACCAAGCATGCTTGGAAGCAAAAGACTAGAAATTTTGCGTTAAGATGACCACCTAACCATGACATTTATTTCCCACCTTAGGGCCCTTTTCTAATAAACAGATATGAAAAGTGTTGACCTTGGAATTATGGGAGTTGCCATGTCACTGGGTTTAGATGTCATGCATACAGGAAATCATGTCACTCATCTGATTTTGTTGTACACAGTTGTTGAATAATTCCACTTGCTGACTAGTTTGGAATAATTTTTACTTGTGGGATGTTATATGATTAATAAACTGCTGAAGTTTCTCCAGACTGGCCAGAACCAATCTTTCCAACATCTGTACCAAGAATTTTTAAAACTCCTCAGGAACAGTTACAATATTTTTGCTTATGAACTTTTCAGATATACTGGTAGTATTAAGTCAATTTTACATTTTTACTATCATTTCTGAACATGTGAAGTCTTTCCGGTAGTTTCTTCTAGACGCATTTCTCGAAAGAACTGCAGGGAAGAATTGCAAATTCTCGAAAGAATTGCTGGGAAGGCATTGAATCGCCTGTCCATCCTTTCTTTTATTGTAGCCTTGATGTGCTCGAACCAATCTCACCTGTGATGTATGATATTTTTTGTAATTATGGGAATATATTAACATCAAAATTTTATAGATTACGATTTTTTGATATTGAGATATAGGATAATTTTAGTTTGCAACAGTCTAAGCAAGTATCAAGCTAATATTTCTATTTTCTAAATAAATGAAAATATTTAAATTAATTCTTAATTTAAATATTTTCGTTCGTTCATTAAAATTTTACTAAATCTTATTAAGTAATTTGACATATTTTCGAAAGATAAAATCCTCATATTCAGAATGCAGTTCATTTAAGGTTAAAAATTTAGATAGAAACTTTATTGGAGATATTTGCATGTGAAATTATTGAGCAATATGGCAGATGAGGTTAATTTATCATTTGTGAATGCTGATTTAGAAGAACGACGATTCATTAAATATCCCAAATAATGAATTTGATGAAGGTAAATTTTACTACACAGGTGGTCCAGTTTAATCACCTAATTCGATTTAAAACAACTAATCACATTAACTGTATTTCTTGAAATAATATTGAAATCTCCACTACTGTAATAAAATCATTATTTTTTACTGAAGATTGTTCGATGAAAACTTGCTCAATGTGAGATGATAGAGATTCCTTAGAGTATTTTGTTATTAAATTTCCTCTTTATGGATCAGCTGTTTGTGTAACGATTAAACATAGAATAAAACATTAGGCACGTTGATAAAATTAAATTAATTGGTTGCAAAGCTTTTCTCCTTGCATAAGCATTTTGATATGTCTAAGTGAAATGAAAAGTTCCTATTATTGATGCTGCTGTTTACGTTTTGTGACAATTGATTCAGCGAATCAACGGATGATTCACTGAAGCATATGTCATAATGAATATGATCAATGAATGATTCATTATTTAATCATAACACAATATAAGCATTCAATCGTATGTTTGATAGGATCACTAAAATTAATTGGTATTTTTGCTTTGGAGCATTTTATAAGTGGACCAATCACGTTTCCAATAAATGTGTAAATAAAAGTAAATAACCAATGCATAATCAGTCAAGTACGATCTATTAAGTACTATAAATTAGCAGTTGTTAAGTTTTTGTATGGGCTGGCTACAATCTTTGTATGGGCTTCATTTAATAATGTTTTTTTAATAATTTAAACATAACTTGATTTCAAAATTTCACTGTCTTTTAAAAATACGTGATTGAGAAATTTTTGAATATTTATGCAATCCACGAACTTTGGCAACGACTTACTTTAATAGCATAAGCATGCATACCACTATTTATTTATATGTTGGTTAAAATACAATATAACGAACTTTCACTAAAAAAATGCTGGAGTAGTTTTTTTTTTTTTTCTTTTTTGCAGTTTATTCCTTTTTTCTCAGATAACATCATTTCGTAATGTTTCTATGTGTTCAATATTCTAAGAAAATTGTCCAGTCAAACGTGTTTTTTAATTTATTTTTCCATTAAACATTTTTTTACTTTTGAAAATGATTTTTATACAAACTGCTTCCCATATTTTCCCATTGATAATAGTGATAACCATGATGAATGCTACCAAACATTTGTACAAATTTCCAATCCCTTCAGACCTTACAATAAGTTTCATATGTTGTTTTTAACAAATATGGAGTATGACGTCAAAAGCTTTTAAAATGCTCTAAATATTCTCAATATGCAGTATATGACAGAATACTGGGTTGCTAACTTGTCTACTTTAATGAGTGACATCTGCTGGCATGGCACCAAACTAAGGTGTAACCTTGTCTACTAACCACGGTTCAAAATTATATGAGCTTCATGATAGGTGACTATTTACATCTCATTAAAAAAAAGATCCATTATGGCTCGCCTTTGTATTGCTATGTATATATGCTATGAATAAAACTTAGGAAACACTGAAATGGTTTCTGATATTTAAGCTGCTTTGCCGTTTTACCACTAAATTTCTGATAAACTAGATCCAATCGAAACATTAAATACTTCATTGTTCAAAATTTAAAACCCATGAAGAAAAATAAGTTAACAGTTAATCTAAAATAATATTTATCAATATTTAGTAAAATAATAAAATAAGAAGCAACACACACAATATATATTTTTTATTCAATACAAACAGTAAAAAAAATCATTATTAATACTTTGTCAGATTCTACTTGATAGTTTAATTCCTTTCAAAAATCATTTTTTCCAAAAGAAAAAAGCATTACCATTTATGTAAAAAATTATTTAAATTTAATTCATTACCAGTTTCTGAAACTTATTCACACGATTTTCAAACAAACAAAATATGTCCTTTGCGCAAGAAAATATATTCTTTATTAAAAAAATTTCTGTTTGAAACCATTCATACACACTTGGTTACTTATACATATCATGCATACATACTTACAGAAGCAGAAATATGTATAATTGGCATATTTACAGAAGTATGTGTGTGTCAGTTATATATTTTACTCTTATAACTACTTTTAATAAATAGAAAATTTTTTTCACACTAGAATATGCAGAAAAAATATCAATGGAACTAAAAGCAATTAAAATTTATTTTATGCATAATGATAGAATATTTTTAAAATTCTATCCTCTTTTTGTGACATCAAAGAATTTCTATTACTTTGCAATGTGTTAAATTTCTCAAATTAGTTTTTGGTAGAAACTGCTAGTAATTGTGTTTACACTAGTCTAAAGGACTATTTGAAACATAACATGTCTTTCAAATTTATTTAAGTTTTAACGAAAAATTTTAATATGAAATTTCGTAAATACTAATCGATTGAAAAAGCTTGATATTGCGAAGTATATGTGTTTTATTTTATATATGTTGATACAAAATAATATATGTGTTATAATTTACTTGGATTATTTTATATTTTTTGTTTATATAATATTATAGACTATTCCTCGTATTTTTATTTAACTTTATCTGTAAAAACCTAATTTTTTTATTACGCTATTTTTCACTGCTCACATTTCAAAATCAAAATAAATAATTTCACTCAAACTATATGATTTATTATTTAATCATTTGAGAAATATGCAGGAGAAACTAGTAAAAGAATATTTTTCTTAATTGTTGTAAAACAATAACTTTATTTAAAATAATTATACATATTAATTTTAGGCAATTTTTTTATAAACTCTGGTGGATGTCTTGGTATTATTATTGATAGTATGTAATTATAGGTACATATTATTAAAGGAATGTTCTGTTTTTATATTTTTAATTACTATGAAAGAAAAAATAGATAATTTTAATTATTTTTCGTCACTGATTACATTTTCGCTATTTTTTTTTCAAAAAATGAGTATTTTAGTTTTTAAATTATATTCTGTATATTTACAATTGAATACAAACTAATTTCTTTTTTTAAGTTTAAAATAACAAAACTAAATACTAGAATACTTTACACGTGAGCTTAACATTGCCACTATGTTTATTACAATTTTAATAAAATTTCTGAAATTATTCTAAACTCGTATACTTGAAAATAAATTATAGCTCTTTGTATTCTTTATATATAAATTTTAAATTTAATATTTCACATGCTTGAAAATAAAGTAACAGAAAGTAATTTCAAGTCTAAGGGTCTATTAAGATGTATAACAGTTCCTAGTGTTAAATTGTAAGAAACCATTTTTTAAATTAGTTCATTTCATTAATGTTTTAAATGCGGCCTAAACTGCGTTAACTAAATAGCATTCTTTCCCCTTTTGCATTTTACTAAAGACGAGAGAAGCATTAATTTTTCACATTAAATCATAAATGCCTGCTTGAATTAAATTTTGAATCAGATGTAAGATACTTTGCTTAAAATGCTAAAGAAGGCTAGTGCATTTAGATCAGTTTGTAAACAAACTATTGCACATGGAATACGGAGAACATTTTAAATTAAAAATGTGTTTAATTTTAAAAGCTCTAAGCAAAATGTTACAAATTAAGAACCATAAGTTGAAGAAATATATTTAAAAGAAATGAGATGGTTATTCACATATTTTATTTGAAACTTGTGTAAACTGCTAAATTACAAAAAACAGGATCTTATTAAACCGTTTATTAAATTAAAAATTTAATTAACTTTACTTCTTAAAGTATTAGAAAATAATCTTTGTTCATAATAAAACTACTTAATAATTGAGTTTATTATAATAAAACGAAAAAATATGAATTCTATTTTAAAAATATAAAATAAATTAATGTTGGCGTAAGCAAGGCATTGTTCTTAAGATTTAAGATGTTGCTTTCAAATATTGCAATTATTAATTCAGAATTCTATTGAAAAAACTCAATCTTATTCAATGCGAACTAAAAGCCTACGAGCATAAAGCTCCAAATCGGAAAAATTAATTCTATTTTAAAAATATAAAATTAATGTTGGCGTAAGCAAGGCATTGGTCTTTAGATTTAAAATTGTTTGTTTACAAATATTTTAATTATGAATTCAGAATTCTATTCAGGTAACCCTAAAATGGTGTTCTAAATTTTTGACAATTTTGTGAAAAAACTCAGTCTTAATTAATGAGAGCTATAAGCCTATGAGCATAAAGCTCCATAACTGTTTCTGTCATATTACTACAACCAATAGAAAATGACTTCTCAAACCAAAGTTTTGGTTCTCATGTAAAAAATCATTTTACTAAGAAAATTAACTTCAACAGTATTCTCAGACATTTATTGGTGAACTTCACCTTGTTTGCAGCCTCTCCAATAATGCGATTTGAAGCCAAACTGCAAAATCTTCAACAAGTCGTATTTAAGGCGCCTTCTCAATGCGATTCGATACGGGTGAAACGTTATCTGCTGTCACAGATATTTTAAATGAATGAGAATTGTAGTAAAGTTATATAGACATTATCTAAACTAGAACGAAATAAACAACCACTTAAATAAATATTGAAAAATAATTGGCACAAGTGCCGTATAATACAGGATTCCAAATTCTGAATTTTTTTAGAGATGAAGAAATGTTGCCAAGATGACGTATCGTGACATGTGCGATAACGTAAATACTAGAGTTACCAAAATATAATTTTTTGCATAATTCTTATAAGTCCCCGTGTGTATGATGTCATAAAAATGAGGTTGCTAAATACATAAGAAAATCTTCCAAAAAATCGCCAATCTCTAAATTTGGCATCCTGGATTATACGGCACTTATGCCAAATAATTTTAGTCATTTCTATTTAAGTAAGATAAGGTAGTAGAATACCTATCATAGTATATTTAAAATAAATTAAGTGGATTGAGATTATAAATTGTGTAAATTCTATTAACTATTTAGATGTTTCATTCAAAAATAAACAGTGTATGAAATATATAATGCAATTTCTCTTTCCTAGAATGCCGATCTTGCGATGGCGCCAATGACTATAAACTATGCACGGGAGAGTGTGATTGACTTCACAAAACCTTTCATGAATCTAGGAATCGGAATTCTCTTCAAGCTACCCAAAAGCATGCCATCACGCCTGTTCTCTTTTATGAGCCCTTTAGCAGTCGACATTTGGTTGTATGTTTTGGCAGCTTACGCTCTGGTCAGTTGTTGCATGTTCATCGTAGCACGCTTCAGTCCATATGAGTGGCAAAATCCTCACCCATGTGTGAGTGACAGTGACGTCATGGAGAACCAGTTCAGCTTGGCGAACAGTTTCTGGTTCACCATCGTTACCCTGATGCACCAGGGCTGCGACCTCAACCCAAAGGCGACGTCCACCAGAATCATCGGCGCCATGTGGTGGTTCTTCACGCTCATCATGATTTCATCATATACGGCTAACTTAGCAGCGTTTCTAACAGTAGAGAGGATGATTACACCTATAGAGAGCGTGGAAGATTTAGCGGAGCAAAATAAAATCGCTTATGGCACGCTGGAAGGGGGATCTACCATGACATTTTTTAGGGTATGTATATTAGGAATTTATTCTTATCACGTCTCTTTGATATTATATCATTTATTAAAATCAATTTTCCATTATCTTCACATGTCATTAATTTCCTCAATACTTTTCCAATAATTAGGAAAGAGCCTAGTTAAAATACAAACTTTAAGATTATTAATTCCATTATATGTTGAAGTTTATTAATAAAATAAATCGGTATTTGCAAATTTAGCATAGATGCCATATAGTGTAGGATGCCAAATTCTGAATTATTTTGGCGATGAAGAAATGTTGCCAAGAGGAAGTATTGTGACGTGTCTGATGGCGTAAATACTGGGGTTGCCTTAATAGAATTTTCTGCAAAATTCTGGCAGGTCCCCAATTGTAGGACGTAATAAAGACCAGGTTGCCATACATACGAAAATGCGTCACGAAATCACCAAACTCAGAAAGTTTCATTGAGGATTATAAGGTACCTGTGCCCAAATTAATTCTAAAATGAAGATTTCGATAAGGGATATTATAAGAATATTTTAACTTAAAATATTTAATTCGAAAGTTGGCATTAAAATTTTTTTATAAAAATATTAATATCTATCTTTTAAAAAATAATAATCACGATAAAGTGCCCTTACTTCGGTCCCATATAGTATTGAATTCTTGTTGTCCGATAATATACAACAATATATTTTATAAAATCGTATACATTTTCTAATCTTCATAATGTATAAATTAAAAAAAAAAATCCAAGACACATTATATTAAATTTTTCTTGTATAAATATTCTTATTTTTGTTTTATTACTTAGTATTTATTTAAATAAATTACAAAATAATAACAATACCTATTTTAATGATCACTGTTGAAAGTAAAAAAAAATATTAAGGCAAATTTTTATTTAAAAATAAGTCTATAATTTAATTTTAACTTTAAATATTAGACTTTTATGTAGATCTAATACTTCAGAAGAAAAAAGAGAATAATAACTTATTTTTTCATATATTCCAAAACTAGAAGCTTCTTAATGTAGTTATTACTTCATAATTTGGCATTGATTCAAATAGAACAAAATACATTATTTCAGGACTCTAAAATTGAAACATACCAAAAGATGTGGCGATTTATGGAAAATCGGCCGTCTGTGTTCGTTAGTGATTACAATGAAGGTGTAAAACGAGTTTTGGAAGGAAATTACGCATTTCTAATGGAATCTACAATATTAGATTACAGTGTGCAAAGAGATTGCAATTTAACCCAAGTGGGCGGTTTGCTAGATTCAAAAGGATACGGTATTGCTACTCCAATGGGTAAGTTTATACTTTAACTCAGTTTATATTAAACTTAACTCAGTAAAATTTTTAAACAAAAAAGCTTGCTTATATCGTATCGAAAGCATACCAATGACGATTGGTTTGATTGAAAATTAGATTATAAACCTATGACAATTCAAATGCCGAATTTCAAGTATTTCAGTTTTGATTTTTATCTTCAAATTAAAAGAAGTGACTCATTTTTAATGATAATAATTAGAACAACCTTCTTCAACTGAGAAATACATTGTATTAAAGTATAAAAATACGTATATCACTTATATTAATATTATTTATTTTTAATTATTAGAATAGCTATAAAATATTTTTAAATTTTGCTGCAAAAATTTAAACGGTATGTATAGCCGGCCAACTTGTTTAGTGGTCAGTGATCCTGACTACGGAAAGGGAGGTCCTGGGTTCGAATCCCGGTTCAGGCATGGATTTAATTTCTATCTATCCTGTCTTTGTCATTTCCTTCTGTGAATGGGTGCCTACCATATAAATGAGTCACTATGGCATGTGTGTGTACCAAAGAAGTTGAACAGCACAACAAATACGGTTCAGTTGGAAAAGAGGAGCAGCATACCCCAATTTCCAGCCTAGCTGGCACACGAGAACAACAACGGTATGCATAATACTAGAGCCTTTTATTTTCCCTTCTTTGAGTTATTTATTTTTTTAAATGAATTTATCGAAACATTATAAATATTGATTGACTGCATAATGATGGTACCTAATTGCATTTAGAGCACATTGGATGTTGCTTGTATACCAAATATCAAAAAAAAAATTTACAAATAAAAATATATTTTTTGCAAGATTTCTTGGCATTCTCAACTGAAACAAACACAGTATTTGTAATAGTAAGATTAATATTTATTTAAACTTTTTTTGATTTTGTAAAAATACGTTGTACAATTTTAGTGAAATTTTAGTTGTTAATAATTACATATGCTATTTGAAAAAAGATATTACCTTTGAAAAAAACATTATTAATTAGTTAAATCCATTTATCTCAATTGTAAGATTTGATCCATTTTATTTTTAACTATTCATAAGATGTTATTGCATATTTAAAGCAAAACAGTTATTTAACGTGGTAAAATGCATTAGTTAACGGCAACTTTTTCACTTTAGTTTTAATAGTTTTTACCAAATGTTTGGCTTCTTTTGCCGGACAGATTTGAGGAAGAAAATAACGGAATGTATGAATGTGTCGAACAAGTAAGAATGTAAATCATTATCTGAAATTAATTAATTATGTATTGATAAAAATATTTTACTTTGGGTGAATATTGATTTATTTACTTCAATAAAAATTTTATATTCTATACTTGCTACCATAATTTTTTTAATTAAGCTAATTTTGTTTCTGAAAAAGATTATTATAAAAATTATGTGATATTAAATAAGATATAGTTGAAAAAACTCAAATATAAGTTTTGCATTAGACATTGATTTATTTACTGCTTATAATCAATATTATAATTATAAAAGTAAATAATAGTTATTATAATACGAGATATTGACATTACTTTTGAAATAAAATATACGAAGCATGTTGAATGAAATATTATTGTAATGAAATAGTAAAAAAAAAAAATATATTTGTACAAAAGTAAAGTTTTTTGGGCACAGAACTTTTATAAGAGAATCGTATAAAAACTTCAAATATAATCTAGTTAAATATTTATTTTTGTGATGCTTAGGTCGAAAAGTAGAAACGACATTTAAATTATTCGCGCTCACGCATTCATTTCGACATTTCGTAAATTTCGATGACTCGTAATTTAATTTAATTATCACAGTAATTTAATTTAATTTTACACAATTGATAAAAATGTTTTGTTTATTGTTTTCTTATAAACCCTTGGCTATAAATTTATTATCAATTTCTCATTAGTGTCTTTCATTATTAATGAAACTGGTATTCAAAATATGATTTACGATGCATTATTTTTTTAAAAAAACCAAGTTTAAATTTTAATAAAAGAGCTTAATAACAATAAAAATAATTTATTATGTTTAAATAATTTCGAAAGAGTTAATTATTTTCGGCTAGTTTTTACATAGTTTGTTTTTATGTATTACGTAGATTCTTAATATTTTATTTATTTTAAACTTCTATTGTTAATGGTTAATAATTTACTATGTTTAAAATGTAATTGCCAATAAAAAAAGGATGGAAATAAATGTATTTTAATCAGTATACCTTATTAATATTGAATGATCTTCGCTGTCGCAGTTTTTTTTCTTGCATATTTAATATTTTGGATAAATTTTTTTTACAGTTTTGAAGCACTGAATTTAAATTTCCTTGGGACGTAAATCAGTATCATGTATAAGATTCTGTGAATCAGATTTTATAGGTTTATAATGATGATTAACATAAATATTAACCTTTTCAAACTAATATTTTTTTCATTTCAATCTTACACTAGAACAGAAAAGCAATGATTTTTCTCTCTTTATATATATATATATATATATATATATATATATTGTGTGTGTGTGTGTGTGTGTGCGTGTCTGTGTGTTTGTGTGCGTGTGTGTGTGCGTGTCTGTGTGTTTGTGTGTGTGTGTGCGTGTGTGTGTGTGCGTGTGTGTGTGTGCGTGTGTGTGTGTGTGTGCGTGCGTGTATGTGTGTGTAAGTGTGTGTGTGTAAGTGTGTGTGTGTAAGTGTGTGTATGTGTGTGTGTGTGTGTGTGTGTGTGTGTGTGTGTAAGTGTGTGTGTGTGTGTAAGTGTGTGTGTGTAAGTGTGTGTGTGTGTAAGTGTGTGTGTGTGTAAGTGTGTGTGTGTGTGTGTGTGTTTATTTATCGCATTAGTGAAGTTGGTTTATTATCATTTTGCTTTTGGGGATTTTATTTCCTTTATTAAGCAGTCAGTTGAGCATTTTATATGTATAAGTACTCTTTCATTATCCCCCTGGTTTTTATTCTGTATTGATGTTGATATTGGTTACCTCTATATTGCTTAATCTATATTGCTATTCTTAGAACTATATTAGTATTATGTAAATTTCAGCACATTATTTTTAGCTGTCTTTTAAATAGGATAGTGGGATGATAAGTAACCCACCAATGCATTATTTCCCACTTTATAAACAAAAGTAAAAAAAAAAAAAACCTTGAATCGTTTCACCTCCACTGAATTTCATTAGTACTAAGATTTTTGAATCTAGAGAAATTATTAGAACTATTCAATATTTAAGATTAAGATGAGAATGACGTTAAAATTGTTGTCTTACTACCAGATACCAGTGATCTAACAAACGAAGATGAAAGGAATATGAATGAAATAAATACAAATGAGATTATTGTAAATAATGTTCCGGGGACTCTGGAAATTTAAGCTGTGGATAGCTTTAGCCTAAACTGCCCACGAATTCTATTGTCTCCACTATAAAGAGCATAAAATATGATAAAATATATCACTCATATTGCATACAGAGTAAGTTACAGCAATATAGAAAATGAGAAAGGCTGAATAAACTGTAAGTGGCATTCTCAAGCAGAAGGAAACTGCATTGAAGGATGAAACTTCATTAAAGCTTTTTTAAACAATTTTATCCCAGTGAAGTTTACGACCTCATTAGGAATGAAATTGTGTGAATGGCTATGGTAAACGTCTGGATGATTCAAATTCATCCAAAAAAAGTGAAACCGTGAACTTAATATAAGTGTTTCCAAGAGCTCTAACAACACTTGACTACAGTATCAATGATAAAACCAAAAGATACATATAGTATCATCTCTGTGTTTTTGATGCTACAGAAGATATTCATAAATAGTGTTGGTCACTTTTTACTAAAGAAAGAATAACAGTGTCATTGTCAAAAAGAGTGCTGTATAGAAAAACCAAAAACATACTTTGGCAAATGCCAGACAAATTTGTTAGGTTTGTTTTTGATTTTTTCACCAAGTTTCATATGTAAACTATTCGATTAAAATATAAACTATTTTGTAAATGAGGAATTAATAAACAAGTAATATAAAGTGTGTAAGCAGAAATCACATTTCATTATTTAAGAGAACACTAAAACATATAAGAGCAAAGTTTATCCCCTTTATCCGAGTGTACCATTTAGATAAAAATCTAAATTTCTTTTAAAAAACATATTTTTTATATATTTGGTTTGTTTATATTTACTTTACCTTAGAAAACATTATTATCTTTAAATTTGAACAACATAAGTAAAATGGGAAAGAAGAAGTTAAAATGTTTATAGTGTACAATAAGTTAGTTAGATGACTTCTCGTTACTGACTACGAACTTAATAAATTGTTTCATATAATAATTTCGAAGTATTTATTGCCCAAATATTAGTCATTTTTTCTTAGTACTGACATATATAATCTTTCCTAAATAAAAAGAGTTCTATTAATGCAAAAGTTTAGAAACAATATGATAATTGGATCTAATGATTGTATCTAATGATATTTTCTTGCGAAGGAGCCTTCTGTCTTTTAATTCACTTAAATGTTTGTATAAAATATAGTATCACACACATTAGCATCTTCATTCTGAAAAAAAATTCACTATTGTATAAAATATTCTGTAAAATGCATAGAACTATTTAATATATTCTTTTTTGTCGTGTTTAATGTTCATTCAAAAGTCTCAAATGAAAAATAACTTAAAATTTTTTACTCATATTATGCATATCTGACTTCATTTTTAAGAATGAGTACTAGCCAAACAATTTTTTGCACATAAGAATTTCCTATATGCAAAGTAATGTTGAAACATTTTGGTTAAAAATTTTTATTTTAAATGAATTATGTACATGACCAAGAATATAAAATACTGATTTCCTTGATTTTAGCAGAATTTTATAAAAATAGTTAAATATCATATAATATAACTTAAATGAACATTAGACCCTTGAGAATGCTTCCGTGGGTAAGAAAAATACTTTATCAATAAACTTATTTTTGACTTTACGTGGAGTATAAATTTTAATATAATGAAGTAATTCTATTTCGTGACAATGACTGGAAAATTAATGACGGGAGTCACAAATGCGGCACTCAACAATTCTTGTTTCAAGTCCCGTCTTTAAAAACAAGCAATCTTTAGAGATATTGGTGAATAAATAATAGTTTCAACTTTCAAAGACAGTCAATTTGTTTGTAAATTTTGAAATATAAATATGTTGTTGGCTGAAAAACATATTAAATCTGCAAATTTCGCAATTAATCATAAAAAAATATGGGTGATGTAAAAGACTACACCACGCATTTCAATATTTATGTATGATTAAATTCAAAATAAGTATATAAAGATACAAAATAAGCTGCTGAATCTCAGAAATATGTCCTTTTGGTTGATTTATTATCAATATTAATGTTTCTCACTTTATAAATTTCAATAGTAATACATAGCCTGTTTTCTGGACTATAAGTCTGCTTCGTGATTTCCATGATAGAAGATCTTTTCGCAATATTTCCAAGGGTATTGCTTTCCATTCCTCTTGCACTACTTTCAAGAGTCCATCAATCGTGGTGGGTTTCCGTTTAGAAAGAGACTGTTTTAACAGACCAAAGGCACAATAGTCCATAGGTGAAACATCAGGAGACTTCGCAGGGTTAAGTTGAAAATGTATACATGCAATACTTGTATTAATCATCATTTTTTCAAGGAATACAACAGTAGTTTTCGAAATAGGACTTATAGCTTTGTCTTGATGAAGTTTCTCTCTTTGAAAATCATTAGGATAAAGAAGTGGAATTTCTTTTGTATATATTGGGCGTAAAACCTTCTCCTGATAGTACAATGAGTTGATTTTAACATTTCTTTCCCTTCTTCTTATTTGTATGTTCCTATTGTAGGAGAAACCTGCGACAATCATAAACCCCTTACTGAAACTTTCTTTACATTGGCGGAAATGGGTTTGTACATTTTTTCTCCTCCTTTTCTAAAGTAAAAAAGACTGTTTTTGTTACAGTCATTTAGGTAAACCCATGCTTTATCAAGGGTCACAATGCTTTCCCATTTATTTCTTGATAAGTGTTTTTTACACAGGATTCTACAAAATGTTTTACGTTGAACCACATGTCTCGGCAAAAGCTGGTGAACATTATGTTTTTTAGCATTTTTAAATTGTAAATACTGGTGTATTATTTTATTGTTGCTACAGCGGTATGTAAAGAATTTGCAATTGATTTCTGTGTTGGCCGAATTTCTCTTGTTACAAGCGATTTCACCTTATAAGCATTTGAAACAGTACGTACATTTTACAGATATTCGTTTGGAGCCTTCTTTCTATGTAGAAATAATGATTGACAGTTTTTATCCGTCAGATTAATAATTTTGCTTATTTTGCACGTAGAAATTTTAATTCCATGCATTTCACAACATTTTTTAATTCTGGAATAAGAACGTTTATCTTCGGAAATCGCAAAAACGTATCCTTCAGTTCACAGCATGTTTATATAACATTTTGAAAGTATATATATATATATATATATATATATATATATAAGATAGAACATGAAGAATGATAAAACCAGTAAGAAAAAAGTTTAAAAACTACTTCCAAACACGTATATGATAAAACTATAGAAATAATATGAAGAAAGCTTAGGGACACCTTTTCGTTAAGGCCGAGAAAATCAACTATGTAATTTAAATTTACTTATGTGATATACATGAAGAGGACGGATGTCTCTAAATATCTTTATGCAATTCACTCAAAGAGTGCTTGTAACAATTGAAAGAATTATAAAATATTTACATCAAAAACTAAAGTAAACAGTATACCAAGGTAAAGTAAATGAATTCATAGCAGAAGAATATAAAGATATATATTAAAAATATCAACATCATCAAACCAGATTTTCAAATATTTTCCAAAATAAATTTGAAAAATTAAAAGTTAAACTCTAAATGTTTAATCAGTTTAGAATATGTGATGTAAATTCAATGTTAAATTATATAGGGATAGTTTTAAATATAATTAGGCATATATTTTCTGGATTCTTGTGTCTGATATCTCACCAATCAAACTCGTTTCTAATATGATTGGTCACCTTCTGCGGAACCTGCCACAGCCTCCTTTAGAAGACACACTTTGACAATTTTTTGATAGGGAAAATTATTCCTCTGCTCACCATCGGTACTTTTATTGACTCTGTGCCCAGTTGTGTTGCTTCGGGTATCGAAATCCATGGTGATCCTGCATCCTACTGACCTGACCCTGTTCTTTCTCTGTATAATGCACATCATTACGAATTACAAATCACTTATTGTTTGTTGCTAACTCTCTCTCTCTTTGCCGAGTTTCGTCACTTTCTGGGAACTCCTTCATGTTGCATTTTTAAATTTCAATTTCTGGCAGTGTATATAAATAAATAAATCTGAATATATATATATTCAGATTTATTTATTTATATACACTGCCCGAAATTGAAATTTAAAAATATTTATAATATATATATATATATATATATATATATGTGTGTGTATGTGTGTGTGTTTGTGTTTGCATATTTGTGCAAGGATTCAAGGATTTACTTTCCTTGTTCAAGGAAGTGCTTTTAAGTGATCTCAGCGGCTTACCTTAATACAATGCTGGCAAATTTAAAAGTTGCTCAAATAATATATAATCCCGAAAATTTCTGATTCAACTGTTAATGCAAATGATATTATTAACCTTGTCTTAGGGTCAAAATTAATCAATATAGTGACTTCTTTTTGAAATTTTAGATTCAGTTAACTCATATCTAGAGATGTATGATGCAATGATTTGTTTATTTAAATAGTGTTGATTGTATACATGGAGAAAGAATTTCTCAAATCTTCAGAGTTCTTCATTAATGAAATAGCGTTGATTATATTAAATTTTTTTTTAAGATTTCAGAGATCTCCATCAATGTTACGGGGAAATTTTAATTAAATAATTTTATTTTAATTGCGTGTGTGGAATGGAGAAATTATGAAGCATATATATATAAATTTTCAATTACATAAAGAAGACTATTGGAAACAATGTACAAGAAATCATATATTCTAAACCTGAATACATTGGAATTGATCTAAAAAAAAGTTAGTAATTCTAATGTCACTAAAAATGTAAGAATATTATTTGTTGTGTTTTAAGATGGTAGGTGTTTTAGTTTTTCACTTTGATGCTATAAAAAATAAATGAAAAACACTGTATTGCAATGAGAATATAATTTTCTAATGATTATACAGCAAAGTAATGCCAGAAATATGTGGATGACTTCTAAATCATTAAGAATTGGGAAATGAAAGTTAATAAGCAAAAAAAGTACAATTTTTTATAATGGAAGATGGATTCTAGGGAAATCTTTTCTTAAATATACATATTTTATGTATTTTTCTTAGCATAAATAAAATTGTTTAAAAATAATGATTATTCAAAAGTTATTATAGTTTAGTTATGAATAGATTCAATATTTACTGTAGGATATCTGAGTTAAGAAGTGGTAAATTTTTCTTTTTTTCCTCTTCAAAGCTAAAAGAAAGATTTATTTACAAACTATAAAATATTTAACATTATATTAATTGGATCTTAAATTTGATGAAAACATTAATTGAAAGATTTGAACTCTTTTGAAGAAACATGTGCAAGACAAAACATAAAACACTAAGAGATTTAATTTTTTTATAATATTATTAATTAATTTTTACTTTTAATAACATACTAAAAGTGTTCATTGGTATGTTGACATCTGAAATTTCATTAAATTTTGCAATTTGTACAGGTTCATTATAAAAAAATTTACTGTAATTTTTAAATTATGTTTTAAGAAATTAATATTACGTTGAAGAAATAAATTACACGAATCATATTGTACGAAAAGTAGTTCATAAAGATATGTACAGCAAAGTATTTGCCTCATGATGTCTTACAGTTATTAAAGAGACCCAATTATACAGTTACTTGTGATTTAAGGGGTATTAATTAAATATGACTCTCTGAACAAACTCTTGTAACTAGGGGAGTCTTCAGTAATTATCATGGGGTCTTTCATTAAAATAGTTCAAAGAGGAATTTCGTATAGTATTAAATGTATGGCATTTCATTACCTGCAGCGACGATGATTGCTAAAATAGGACAAATTGCTTTATTATGCAAATATATATTGTGCATTTTCAATACTATTTGGTATTGTATCTGAGTCTGTGCTTATTTAGTTCAGAAGTTCTTATATAATATATATACAGCAGATGGAAACTTCAATTTTGAGAACTATATACGCTGGCAAAACTGATTGAGCAATATATTTGCTGTATTCTATATGGGAAGTATATGTTTTATCAGGTATAATAAATTAATTAGATTAATTTCTCTTATAGATTTAAACAACTTAAGATTCATCAATAAATATGGTGATCAAATGATAAGCACACTTGATAAGCTGATTAAAATTATTTTAAAATATTCTGTTATTGTATTATGTTACCCTAGTAAATAATATAAAGTAGACATATATTTCTTTTAATAAATAAACTTAAAAACTTGCGAATTTTCTTGCCAATTGTTTTATTTAAAAATGAGCAATGCTAATTGTATGCAATACTTTTAAGATGTTTAAATATGAATTCATTTTACAACTAATTTCAGAATTAGTATAATTTAATTAGTTTTAAATATATTAAGCATAAGGATTATACATGTACTTAAAATTCGTGCTTTTTATTTAATTTATTTTTAAAATTTTCCTTTAATGAATATTTATATATTAAAATACTATATTTTTTATACAGAGAAATTTACATAAAATGTAAGATCGGATTGTTCCATTATATTTTTTAAGTTTATAACAATTATATTTCTTTTGGTCCAAATGACTAAAGCAAATTAAATATACTTTATATGTTGTCTTTGTTAATTATACTTCACAGAGACTATTGTGTTTTAAATCCAAAAATAATAAACCATTTTATTCTCTGCTTAATAAATAATTACTTAACTTAATATGCGGTATATTTAGCAACAAATGAAAGTTAACTTATATTTAATGTCTAGTATTTATTTATAAATAGACACATGTACGCAATCTTATTAGTTTATGTTTAAAATACATAAAAATTAATAATTTAGTATAAAATGAGAATCGAATAAGAAAATGAAATAATATACCTTTTAAATTTGTACTTGAAATACTGTTGATTTTTTAATGATTCGTTTAAATTTGCCCTCTATTCTAATTTTTGCACAATTTACATCAAGGAAATGAAGTAGAATATATTTTTAAAAAGAGTGTCTTATTTAAATTTTAAAATATTCTTAGAGAAATAAGGTACACACCTGGAAGACTCAGCTTTATAAATGAATACCTAGTAGAAAAGACCGTATTAAACGAAAGGTTTGTAAAACAATTTTCTTTATGATTTGGGGTATTGAAAACCTTTCCATAATAACGAGAACCATACTCCACTTATCCTTTCAGATTTTTGTAAAATCCAATACAATCCGGTTGACAGCATTCAAATTTGCCTTCAGTTGAAATATTTCTATATTACATAAATATATCTTTAATTCGAATATCTATTTTACTATCAATCGAATTTCACTTTTGTAATTTAAAGTTCATTAACAAGTGTATTAAATTTTTAATTCGTATTTAGGGTTTCTTTTTTACTTGTATTTTATTCCTGCTCCACCCACGTCATTTTCTTTTTTATATTTAAGTAATCTGCCTTCCGATCCTGTGAACAGATATATTCAATCGTTATTACTTTACATTTATGTCTCTGTAACGAATACAGGAGTCATAAATGTAAAGTAATAACGATTGAATATATCTGTTCACAGGATTTTAATAACTTCGAAGATAATACTATCGAATGAACAAGAGTCATTTAAATAACAGTGAGAGAGTCAGTCTGGTAGTTGAATGGCTATATCCATTCAACATTTCGTAGATTCGAATACCAGCTTGGGCTTGGGGGTTTGTAGTGGCTCAGAATGCACTTTAAGCTTTTGACCCTGTTTTAATTAGCTCTAGTGTGAATAAAATAACTGTTGAGTGATAAAAAAAACCCCCAATAGAAGTGAAATAACGAGTCTCGTAAACTTAGGTTAAAACAGTAAGATCAATCGAAGTTGCAATATAGCATGGTGTCTTAGTACGTTACACACGGGAATCAATGCCAAAGTTTCAACTCCGATTTCACGAGGCGATTTAGAGGAATTTTTCGGAACAAAAGTAGCAGTGGCATGCTGCAAAGTTACTTATATACTTATTTGATTTTACTCGATAGTAAATCGGTATTATATGATATTCAATTTCCTTGTTCGTTTCATTAGAAAAAAACTTGTTTGCCTTCACTGCATTTCCACATTGAGTCATTATAAATATTCACTATGACGGATAGTTCTAGAAATCCATTATGAGGTACAACAACCTACTGATGTAATTGATATTATATGTTGCCTTAGTAATGTCATTTAAAGATGAATATTCGTTATTCCAATATCATTGTTTCAAACGCGCGCGCGCGCGAATACAGAGATATTTTAAATAAATACTTGTTATTTCACGATTAAATAAATGTAATTTTGAGCAGCAAATTTTGGTTTAAATGCTGTTGTTGCTACTACAGAATACTTTCCCCACATCTCTTTCAGAACTGGGCAAAGTTAGGTGAAAACAATTGTGTAGGAGTGTCTGTATTTTAGAAGCAGGACTCTAATTCTTAATCTGACACCAGAAATATATATAATGTCAATTTTAGAATATTGTGATATTTCACATTT
Organism: Latrodectus elegans; assembly: GCA_030067965.1. Taxonomy (NCBI): domain Eukaryota; kingdom Metazoa; phylum Arthropoda; class Arachnida; order Araneae; family Theridiidae; genus Latrodectus; species Latrodectus elegans. The sequence continues at coordinate 83,244,651 of CM057822.1, read as the reverse complement.
AACTTGCCCCAGAGCCCATAGAGAAAATGACGGATCTTCGCTTACATAAGAATTAAAACTCTATATTTTCCGATAATGTGAATGATACTTTAAACAACTAAGCCACCTTACCCCCACTTGTTCAGGATGTCAGTAACGTCTATTTGTGAATAAATATTTTTTTTTTTTTGTTTCTGAATATAAGCCAAGATTACTTTGTTATCTTTACCTTACAATCTTTATGACAACCCCTTAGTTTTATCTATATATGTTTATGTATATAACATAATTATGATCTCGGTTGGGAAGAAAATTAAAATAACAAAGAAGAAATCCAACCTTTCTCATTGAATAAAACTATACGTTCATGTGTATCCATATATGGCAATTTTTTATATACTTTCTTTGGAGTTTAAGATATTGAATTCAGGAAATGGATGATATTTTCCTGCAAACGTTTTAAGAAACATTCAGCTAAGAATTAATTGAGAGAATAGAAATTCTATTTTAACTAACGCAATCGCTGCCACTGACACCCTGGAGTGTTTGTATTTCCCTAACTCGTATACCAGTTATGCTTCTGGAGCGACGGCCAACTATGATAGGGGATTGAACAATGGAAAAATATTTTTATATTTTAATGTATGATTTTTAAATAATATCTCGATTTTTTATGACATTTTTAAAGTATGAAGGACAGTATATTCGGCTTCTGTGGATGAAAATATAAATTTTAGTCGTTGCATGTTATGCTTTCCTTAATTGATTAAAAAGTACTATCATTATGAAAATGTTTTGAGGCAATAAACTATAACTGATATTTTAAAATGTTTCATTCTATTAATATTAATTAAATTTTAGGAGACAGTATCTATATTAATACATATTTATTTTTGAGAGATGTAAATTATACTTTCAGTGTGAGATATTATTATGTATATATATATATATATATATATATATATATATATATATATATATATATATATATATATATATATATATATATATATATACATAACACTATCTAAAATAATTTACTTTAAATATTCAATTAGTATCAGTTAGTAAATGTTACTTTTATTTCTACTTTAAGAATTAATGAAATGTATGCTTCAAGGACTTTAAAAGGGTACCAATAAATCATGGAAGCACTCATTTTTAAATAAAGATTTGAGGTATAAAGACGTAATATGAAGATTTAGATAAAAAAATATCTATTTTCATGAAAATTCAATTACATCAAAATCGTAAATTTATAGGTAAAATAAAAGGATCCCTTATACATTTTAGTGTTACTCTACAATGTTATTTAATACATGAAAGCTACTTTATACAAAACGTGAAGCTTAAGTTAATTTTGAACATTTGCAATCAATCATCATGTAATAGTTGAGAATACACATTTCACTCATAATAAAATATGAAAAGTTTGAACTTTTACTGTAATGATTCGATGTACTTAAAATTACCAATGCTTCATAATTAATTGGAAGAAACATGCAAACAGCTTAAAATTTAGAACATGAGAGGACATATGGCTATGATTAGAATTTTAGCACAGACGCACATAGCGGGAGCCTGTTGCGTCACTTCAAAGTGCTGTTTAAGGCTTGGAGATTTCTACGGCTTTCAAGTTCAGCGATTCGATTTATCTTTTGGTTTTTTTCAAAAAAAAAAAAAAAAAAAAAAAAGCGGTCAATTGTGCCGCGTGGAAAACAGCGATCATTTTTTGATCAAGTATTCGAGTTAGACAAAGAGGAAGGATAGTGACCTACTGATATTGTGATTTATCTTTCAAGGAAATCGGTAGTCGCGTTGGACGAGACCAAACAGCTATAATGTGGATTTGTGATCATTCCATGCAGGAGGGTAAGACGGATTGACGTGCTTGATCTCATGCACCTCAGTTCATCACTTCACGTGATGACTGGCAAATTGTGCTCATGGCAGCAGTGTATCACTCAGCCACATCACGAATTATAGCACATCACATTCAGTCTATAAGGCATCATTCAGTGTCTGCGCGTACCAATCCACGACGTTTACAGCAGAGTGGTATGTCCGCAAGGCGTCCATTGCTTCGTCTACTCTTGACGCAAGAACACATACGTCTCCGCCGCCAATAAAGCAATGAAAGAAATATGTGGAACGGTTGAATATAATGTAATTGTCTTTAGTGACCAGACATGCTTCTGTCTGCAACACCACGATACTCGCATTCGAGTCTGGAGACACCGTGGAGCTAGGATGCTGAACAACTGCCTTATGCACAGCTGCACTGGTTCTGCATTGGGTATTATGTTTTTTGATAACCCTCTCGCACTCCTTTGGAACGCATCGCCGGTACTTTAAACGGTCAGAACTGCATCTCTAAGGTGTTAGAGCCAGTTGTCCTTCCTTATTTTCAGGGCTTTCCTACAATCATATTTCAACAGAATAATGCAGGACCACATGTGGCATTCATTGTCCAAAGGTTCTTTGTCAACCGCCAAATTCAATTGCTTCCCTGGCCAGCTCGCTCTCCGGATCTTTCACCGATAGAAAAATTGTGGTCCATAGTTGCTCAGCAATTGATCCAGATTACATCTCCAGCTGCCACACCAGATCAACTTTGGAAACGTGTGGAAGTTGCTTGATTTGTTGTACAGCAAGAACACATCCAAAATCTCTTTCAATCAAGCCGAATCGTAAGACAGCGGTGATTTCCTACAATGGTGGCTACTTAGGCTACTGATTTTGGCAGGAACCACACTTCACAGAAGTCTATACATTTAATCATTTGATAGTTGGTCTCAACATGTTATCTACAAAATAAATTATGCTGTGGATTCTCTTGTCTTTCTTGGTGTTGCAATTTGTGAGGCCAGAAATGTCAATCACTGTAAATTTATATCAATGCTTTATTTGTTTAAAATTTTCATGCAACATTTGATTAATGTAATCAAATAATTTAAAAAAATTGTAGATAGAAAAGAGTTGTATTAAAATTACTAATAAAATATTTCCAAAATTTATATAAAAATTTACTTTTAATTGTCAAAGTGTTGTCTTTAAAGAATTTAAAATACCCAACATTATATTTTTTAATATTGGGGTATTAAGATTCTTAATAAAATTGGCTTATTCTCTCTCTCTCGTTTTTGATTTTTACACTATATTACTTATAATTTTATTTATGTTACAAGTACCTATACATACTTTTAGCTAACTTAGAATTTATAATACTATTTATATTTAATTTAGTATTTATATAACATGTATATTTAATTATAAAATTTGTGTTATCAGTGCACATCTATTATACAATATTATGACTACATAAAATCCAAAATTTTCACACCCTACAAATTTTTTTTTGTTTTTCTTTTTACAGGTGAGAAAATACTATTTCTTGATTTTCTGCATAGATTAAAAAATATAAAAGAAAATTTGTTTTACAGATATTAAATATCACCATATATGTAAATTCTAGGAAAATTTAGTATATCATTATTTTATCTCAAATTTTTGTTAATATTCACTTAATATTTAAATTAACATTTAAAATATCAGTTCATTAAATGACACTTGACACAATCATATGATAATACCAAATAATACAATTGTATTTTATTTATTATTCACATAGACCTTGGCTTGTATTATTCTTGCAGGTTCACCGTGGAGAGATAAGATTTCGCTGGCAATTCTGGACCTGCAGGAGAAGGGAGTCATTCAGATGCTGTATAATAAATGGTGGAAGAGCTCAGGCGTTTCCTGTGCTCGAGAGGATAAAAACAAGGAGGGAAAAGCGAACTCTCTGGGGGTTGGCAATATTGGTGGAGTATTTGTTGTCCTTCTGTGCGGATTAGCTGTTGCCTTTGTTGCTGCTGTCGTTGAGTTCTTCTGGAATTCTAGGAAGCATGCGCAAACGGAAAGAGTAAGTTGAATAAAATAAACTGTTAAATCGATCTCGAGAATGGAGCTTAAAATCTAAGCAATACTTTTTTTTTCTACCTAAAAAATACAAACCATTTTATTTTTAACAAAGAAACATTGATTTCTTAAATTTATTATTAAGAAGCACTTAAAATGTAAATAATACACGTTGTGTGAGCCTTATTATTATTGCCAAAAGCATCATTAACACGTAAAAAGTAAAACAAAACTTAAGTATGTTATAAATTTCCTACTCAAACTTAATTCGAATCTAGCACAAGCACCCAGAAATAACTCCTCAAATGTTTTAGAAAATTTATATATAAATCTATTAATAGTTTGGTTCCAAATATTTTCAAGTTATAAGACGTTCTTACTTTTTAATAAACCTTTTACATATTTTGTGTTTTGTATGAATAAAAACTTTCTGTAAACTTTATTTTATTTATTTTTATTCTTATTCATTTATTTTTAGCTTACTTACTTTGGAAACATGTTTTTTATGTCACGTGCATGACATACTAAAAATCTAAATAATATCAAAAGAAATTTAATTCGGGAATAATTAGAATTATATTATTAAATCATCAGAGACAAATTCATTCTGAAAAACAAGCATTAGCCAATCCTTATTTTTAATACTTTTTGCGTGAGGTTTTATGTCATATATTTAAACAAAATTATATAGATTACCTTAAAGCTTTTCTTATATAGTTTTACAAGGAATAAAACTTTATTATTATGTTTTTTCTACCTAAAAATTATAGTATTAGACTTTATTTTATTTGTTTACATTATATCCTGATAAATGCCATGTGCAATATCAAATATTGCTATTCTAATTGAACGCAGAACTTGTTTATTTGCTCAACACAGCAGTCTCTGTGCTCTGAAATGGCCGAGGAGCTGCGGTTTGCAGTCAAATGTCGAGCTTCTCGCCAACGCCCAGCACTCCGACGTCAATGTTCCAAATGTATACCCGGTACAACATATGTACCGGCTGCCCTGGAAGTACCTCAAGAAAATGGTATCATGCAGATGATAGAAATGAGGAAATCTCCCCTGACATATGAAAGTGCCGGCGACTCCTAGTTCCACAAGTGCCAACATCGACACTCAACTGCCTATCAACACACTCACAACCCGTGAGGATGTCTTAAGCCAAGTGGTAAAAAAAAAAAAGTCTGCTGTTGCCAGTCTGCGGAATTCGAGATCTTCGCCACATTTGATCTGGATTACCAGAGGTTGTTTTCTTTAGAGTGTCCAGAACAAGAACAAGATTGTATAACAACTGAATTTTCGACCATCTGTCAGTCTCACCGCTGATTGTTGTAACTTGCACCATTACTCGTTTTTGAATCTTTAAATTGTACTTTAATTACCTAGCCGTAAGATCACAGTTAATGCTTTGCAAATACATCCGATCCATTTAGCGAAATTAGTAACATGTGAAAAAGCGTGCAAGTATTGATGCAGATTTCTGATTAATGATAAAAATTTTATTGAATTAAAATATATTTCATGTAGTATTGTATTAAATAATATTAAAATGTGTTTATTTAAAATATTCCCTAATAAAGAATATTTTATCAATGTACTTTTAAATTGCTAAGTTTAAAGGAAGATTTCAATTACAAAAATTTATATATATATATTTATATACATATATGTATTTGACATAATTTTATACTATACTTCTCTTTCTTTTGAACGATGATCTTTATCTACTTTGAAACATTCAATTAATACTCCAGGGATGTTTTCATTTAGTTTTCAGTCTATAAGTCATTAGAATATTTTTAAAATTTCGTGTTCCACATTTTTAATCTACAAGTTATGTAATTTTTTAAATTTTTCTTACCAGAATTCACCAATTTTGTTTAAATTATTCATACTCAGATTATTTCACATCATTCATTAGCAGGGATAAAACTTTAAGATTTCAAAAAATATTTAAAAAAAATCACACTTCTTAAAATTACATTATTTTATATTATTAAATTACAAATCAAAATTACTTGCTCAAAATCTATACTTTGTTTCTATATTTCTATCGTATTTAAAGTTTTGCATAATATTTGAATAACCGTATCAGTGAAAAATTAAAGACAAGCATGTAAGATTTAAAGTGTGATTTGAAATCCCTTTATATTGGAAATTTTGATTTTATCTGATTTTGTATTAATTTAAAATGAATTATTGTATTTTTTTTATTAAATGGATACTATCATTTAATTTTTTATCTACAAATAAAGCCCAAGTTAAGATTCTAAATAATGTATCTCTGTTAGTCACTTGTTTCGATTCTGTTATTCTCAAATAAGGATATATTCAATTTCATCTATTATGATCTACGAAACAATCAGTTTTTTTTGTACTTTAATGAAATATTTTACAGAACTTCCATAGCAACATTTATCTACAAATATTCTTAAAAGTTCATATAAAAGTAAGTATTTATAACTAAAATTTTGATATCTTAACTCAATTCCGTATTTTAATGAAAAACTGCGTATGTTGAACCTATTTGTTTTCCAATGTCATACTTTCATGTATTATATATTTCCCTTTTAATTTATCATAATTTAATATTAAAAGTATTTGCAATGTATGTATAAGGACCAAGTCATTGTTCCTTGAGTTTTCCTAAACACAGTTTTATCAGAGAATTTTTAAATAATAGAAAATAAATTATATAAGCTCAATCACTGTAGAAGTAATAAAATTATTTGTGTATTAGTTTAAGTGTCATTCCTTTTAAATATAAGTAATTGTAAACACGAAATAAAATCCGTGAATTTTAACTACAAGCAAGCTTGAAGTAAGTGGTGGATTTGCAGGTGAATTTGCATCCTATATTATAACTCCATACCTATGGATTTGCATTATTTTTTTAATATTTTGTGATTTCAAAAGCTCTCTCAACATAAAAGGACACATCAGATAACTTGGAAATTAAACTTATCAAGCATAGGGTGGTAACTTCTTTAACTTTGTCACTATGAGATTCAAACATTTAAGATTTTAAATGAAAGTTAATCAAACTCTGTTTAAATTATTTAGATGTAACAAGAGATATGTGCAATGTGTAAAAAATCCGATTTTAATTTGCAATGATTTATGTTATTCAATGATGTTTAGATAATATGATAAATGGGACATACTTCAAACAAATATCACTTTAGAAAGGAAAAATTTGTGACAAAATTTAAAAAATAATATTTTTATCAAATTTCATTAATTAAATATGTAATATATTAAATTCCTGCTGATGTGATATAATAAATTCATGTTGATGTTGAACTAAATGTTTAATTAGTTGATAATCACGAAATAAAAGGTGAATGAGATTCAATCATTAAAATTTTAATTGAAAGCTACTCACACACAAACTTTGTTTAAATTATTGAAATTTAATAGGATAAATGTTCAAAATTTCTGAACCTTAAAAAGAGATAATGCTGATAAATGAAAATAACATCATTAAATATGATTGAATTAAAAAAGAAATTTTCTATTTAATAATTAAATATCTATAAAATCAATAATATTATGCATAATTTATTGTACTTAAATTATTGAAATTCATTATTAATATTAAATTTTCTGAAAAGAATTCATATTATACAAGAAAATGTCTAAACAATACCCATAAATCAGTTTTGCTTTTGTTACATTAAACCTCCATATATATTGTTTTTTAAAAGTACACAGTATAATTTTTAAATATTTTTAAAGTAGTTAATAATATATACATTTTATTATATTAATATTGCTGTATTTATCATTAGTATCATATGTACTGGAAATTATAATTTATGAACAAATGCTTAAATAATATTATAATTCTATGCAGCTTTGTTATATTAAATCACCATAATATTTTTTTTAAAAAAAACACAGATTTTATTTCATTTTTATATGTAGTAGCTCTAATTTCGTCAAAATTTTGAAACACTGAGAAAGAGTTTTTTAAAGGTATATTTATATAATTACTAAAAAAACTTTTATTTTTATCTGTAATACAAATGAGTGAATCACAAATAAATGAAATTATTCTTTGTGAAATAGTAGTTGACAAAATAAACCGTTAAATAAAAATCATTACATTTAGATATAGTTATTTAAAAGTGTGTGACTGTTGTCTGCTTTTTTATTTTTTATGTGTAGAAAGATGACAATTTAACCTTATAGTTTTAATCAGCTGTTCTAAGATGACAACAACCAATTTTAAATCAATGCATATAGTTAATAGAAAATTCATATATCAACATTGCTATCAAACATACACATGCTTTCACTCGTATGATTCATCTATTTCAAAATAGAGATATTTATTTTAGCTCAATATATTAATCATTGGCATTATCATAAATAATTACCAGAATATTTGGTTTACTTTTATATTTTATTGCATACATATAAAATACACTAAAAATCTCATCAAAAACAATTTTGTTATGTTGATTTTATTAATTTGTAGCTTTAATTGTTTTTTGTGATCTGGTTAATATTAATCATATTTTATTAATGAATGTATACTCTCAGAAATATTTAGTTAGTTGGGAATTTTTTGCATTAATTTTAAATAATTACACAAAACAGTTTCCCATGATCAACTCATTTGAAATCCATTTAAAACCTCAAAATTTATGTAAGAAATATTTTGTATATTTCTAATTCTATATCAATTTATACTAAATTATTTAAGAAAGTAAATTATTTATAAGTATATCAATTTATACTTATAAATAATTTACTTCCTTTTTATAATAGTAAAATCCTCAACCGCAACATTTTGTATAAATTCCATAAGCCTTTAAAAAAATAAGATATTTATATTTTTTATTATTGATAAATTCCTTAACATTTTTTTGCAGAATAAAATAATCCTATTTATTTTGGAAAGCTTTCATTATCCTCAGATATTCACTCCAAGTGATATTTTTTAAAGTAATTAAATTTTATTTAAGCTGTAGAAAAAATGAAGTATATAATTTCACGTTGTTCTAAATTGATGAAATATGCTTAGAAAAATGCATTTGTACTAAATATGTTAAGATCTTAAAGTACATGAATTTTTCATTGTAATTTAAAACACTTAGTTGTAAATGGCTGAGCTGGCAGCCGAATGGTTAGCGATCTTGCTTACAGTTCAACAGTTCTTGGATGCGAATCTCACCTTGGGCAAGGAAGTTTGTAGTGCTTAGGAATCCACTTTAAACTGTAGATCCTGGTCTAATTAGCCCTCGTTTGCAAAAAATGACTTTTGAGTGACAAACAAACCAAACTAGTTGTAAATGCTAATTTTAAACAATTTTTTGTTCTTAAATAGCGTTATATTATCACATATAAATTTTAACCACATAAATGCTTTAATTTTTTTAAAACATGTCGATTATTAATATCTTAAATTAATTAAAATTCTATAATTCTTTTCTAAAATAATCTTTTAGAAAAGAATACTGATTATAATTTCCTTATACATAAGTTATAAATATAAATGTCTATATTTGATAAGGAATTAATTTTTCGATGATCGAATTACTTCAATTCAATATCTACATTGAATTATATATTAAATCATTTTTGCAGTTTTATTTCAAAAAATTCTTCAGTATCAGTGTTCTACTGACAGATTAGATACAATCATCTGGATTATTTGAAATTCATGTAAAAATCGATTCAAATGGAGAAGAAGGTTTACTCTTATCAAACTGAATGAGGATAAGTAAAAATATGTGTGAGACATATTTTTCAATGTATGCATTTTAGAAATCATGTTTAAATATATAAAATTTAAATACAATTATTCAATATAATTATAAAATTAATTATTTTATAAACACATGTTAAATATAGTAGAAAAAGGAATCCTGAACAATACTGTGCGCTTCTATAGAAACATGGATACATCGAACACAGAGTTGAGTGATCTCTTTAACTAACAAAATAATCTATTCCACTTCCGCCTTATCTCTCTCTCTCTCTCTCTCCCACACATTCAAGTTTAAGTTTAGGTATGATAGTTTCAAAATCAATTTCATTCATGCTGTACCATATTCTTATTAAAAAAACTAGGTTTTATCTACATGAAAAATAATCTGAACTCAAATAATTAATGCATTTTTTACTTATTTAGCATGAATGGATAAATTTATAAAACTCATTAATGGACAATAAGGCCGCTTACCCTGTCTAGCGGTCAGAGTGCCTGATTGCGGATAGGGGGGTCCTGGGTCAAATCCCAGTTCGGGCATGCATGTACTTTCTCTATCTATCTATCCTATATTTGTCTTTTCCTTATATGAATGGGTTGTGAATGGTTGCCTACCATATAAACGGGTCCCTATGGCATATGTGTACTGAGGAAGTCGGATTCCACAACAAATTATGGTTCAGTTAAGTTGAGCGGCACACCCTGTAATGCTAGCTTATCTGGCACAAGACAACAGTAACATGGACAACAATTTCAGAGACTCACAAAAATCCTTACTCAATTTTGACTATTGCTAGATAATGGTATAAAAATGTGTAAGATATATAATATTTTAACAAAAAAAGTTGGTTATATGTTTGCAGGACTTCGTTTATGCATGTTGTAGTAATCCCACAAACAATCACAATGGTCAGCTTTCTTTCATATCGCCTGAGGAGAGTGACTTCGAAAAGAATATCAATCTTTGACACAGAATTGGATAAACTAAATGTCATAAAAAAAGAAAAAAAACTGTGTGCAGTAAGCCATACGTATGAGAATAATCATTGTTCACCTATCAGTGGTAATGCCTTTAAATCGTGATTAATTTATTCATATTTTCAACTTAGAGAACTAAACCTACTTAAATTTCCTATCACGAACAAACTAAACATTTACTGCACAATAAATGTACAAAACCTTATATTTTAACAATATTTCCAATCACAAAATATTTTAAATTCAATCAAAATAAAACTTGAATTTCAAGTAACACTGTCATTACATATTTAATTTTTTAAAATTTAGATTAGATTTTTAACTAAATAATTTATACTCTACTTGTAAAAAAATATTATACCAAATTTTTACTCTACTAGTAAAAAATATTTAGAATTTTTTCTATCAATATTGTTCCTTTTATCTGAAAATATTATTTTTCAACAAACATTCACAAAATATAATATTTCGCATAATATCCTTAAAACTTTAAAATTAGTGTTGGGTATTCTCAAATGATTTATTTATAACATATCTATGCAAATCCTAAATTTATAAACATACGTTTTACAAATATTAAACACGGTATTTATTTTAAAGGAGAATTATAAAATTTTGCACACATATTTGAGTAATATTTTGAGTTGCTAATGGATTCTTTCATTAAAAATTAAAATGATAGTTTAAAATATTATTTTTATAATGGTGTATATTTTAAAAACATATTTTTGTAGGGGTCCATAAATCTCAAATGATATTCTACCTCCGTACAAAAATTGCTCTTTTTTTAAGAATTCAAGTTAATTTTCTCCATATTAATAATATGAACTTAGTACATGGTATATATATATATCTATATATATATACGTTTTTTTTTAATTAGTCATTTGACTAAGGGAAATATTAATTAAAAATATTTCTATGTGTGCTCAAATTTTTAAAAAAAATTTCAATTCTTATTCGGAATAAAAAATTTTATTATAAAATCTATCAAAGTAAGTTTTCAAATTATTCACTTAAAAATGAAGCTTAAACATCTGTATTTATATACACAGTTACACAACAATTAAGAACTTAATAAAACCTAACTTGTATTGTGTATTTATTCAAAAATATTTTGACATCAATAGCAATCTAGGGGAGAAGAAATGAATCGACATATTTATGCAGTTTAAGGACTTTAATGTAAGCTATCCGAGGATTAGGATTGAAACATATGGTAGGCACACCAACAAAATCTATCCAACAAGTACGTTTTGGTCATTTATCCGAGTTCTCTTTTTGAGCCGTGATAATTTTACTATTTAGAAGATCCTCGTAAATATTTATCTATAAAATATTAAGATAAATTAGATGCTATTAAACTATATAAAAACCTTTATACATTCAAAGAAGATGCTAAATCAATATGATTTTTAATATAAAAAATATTTATAGCAATAACTTCAAAATTTAAATTATTTCTTTCTAAGATAATCATTTTTTATTTTGTAAATGTTTTAAACTTGAATCACAATTTCAATAATTTAAGAATATTTGCTTATATACATTTGTAATTTCCATAAATAATTTTAAAAGAAAAGTTTAATTTACTAATAAAAAATGCAAACTCCACATCTATGTATTTATTTTTTCCCTGAAATTTTGTATTGAAAAAAATGTTTAATTATATTACATTATTGGAAGATTTATTCTAACAAACGAAACAATCATAAAATAAATATGACGTTTTAAGAGAGAAATATTTGATTTAAAAAAATTAAGCTATTTAAAAAAATTAGATTAAAAATAATGATTAATTTACATGTGATCTCTTAATTTAAATTAATTATTTATTGCAGTGACATTTTTAGAATAAAATCTAACGATAATTAAAGGAATATTCCAGCAGATTTTATGGTTTAAATATATTTTCTTCCTTCAAATTTATGAATCTTGAGTTACACAAAATGCTTATATAAAGTTTAAGGTTGATTACTGCAATGCACTTATTTTAATAGCTATAAAACAATTCATTAAAAACTCTCAAAATTTATGATTTTTGTCTCAAATTCAATGTATATTCATTTACATCAAGGTAACAATACATGAGGTGAAAATTTTGTTTTTCACAAAATTTTTCAAGATTTAATTTATAACATAAATTGCTCAAAAATACAATATTGCCAACAGATATATTTGGGCACAAGTGAAAATGACAGCTTTCCTTTATATTTGCCATCTTTGCTTGCACTTATATAAAATGAGCTGAATTAAACAGTTTCTTTAAGATTCCTTATTGATTTCTTTGAAATCTGGTATTTTACGTTAGCTTTAAAATAGGATACTTTTTTTAAAACTTATTTTTAAATATGGTTTTCTTTGCTAAATCTTATGTTTGTATCTTTCATTTTATCATTTGAAATGTTGCCATCTTTAAAATTAAAACTCTGAGATATTTTTAAAGGTAGCCTACATATAATTTATATAGAGCATATTATAAATTAAAATTGATTCTTAAAATTGAATTGGCATTTATACTATATAATTTCACAAAAAATATTCCAGGCATTGAAACGATCAAGATATTCTACACGATTTAAGTTGAATGTAGAATATATAAAGAATAATATTAGAAGTTATACCTAAACACTAAACTTTTTGATGTTATAGCAATGCAGCTGTGACACAAAAAAGAAAAAAATGTTACGTGTCGTTAAAATATCACTTCTAATTCACGAATAAATATATCTGTCTTCAAAAAATATCCTTTTTAGGGTTATATTTATGACAAAATTTGCATTTAGAGGAACAATATCAAATATACACAAGAATAAGTATTTCCAAGCAGTTCACAGAGTTCTATATATCAACGGAAAGTTAAAAAGTGCTTATAATACACCACTCTTTTATAAACCCGCATATAAATTTATAAAATATTGAAAATAATGTAACTATAATTATAAAAATTTTAAATCCTATTAATTATTAATTCCAATTAGTCATATATATATTTAAATGTCGCATATAAAACTATTAGTACCAAATAATGTGATATTCGTTACGTTATATACAGAAAATTTAGAACGTGTATGAAATCTGTAAATTTGTTCATGTCTTTAAAATATGTCATTATAAAGAAACTCTACCACTAAAGCAACAAACATCAAAATTATCTGTCTTTGTCAATTTTTCTTTTGTTTCCTTTTCTTTTAACACGTGTTCTATATCAAATACTGGACTAATAAACTCATCACATATTTCAGTGTTAATTCAGTTTGATCAAATATTATTGACTCAGCAGATGTCAATTAGAGAACCATTCTCAGTACATATGCCTCGAGGTAATTCCAGCAACACCATGATCCCTATGTGAGCGTAATAAATACAGATTAAATCCTTGTAATTGTACTAATCTCTATTTCTATAATTGCATAAAGCAGTTCCATTTTCAGTTTTCCTTCATGCCTATAAGCGTTAACAAGTTCAACTTATGAGTTCGAAATGTCTTAACTTGAAAAAATTGGGTTTTCTAGACTATTATGTAAAAATTACATTTTATATAATAGTTCGATTAAAAATTGTTCATTTATAAAATTTCTGAATAAAATTAATATAAATTTCATTTTTTAAGAGAAAATTGCGACCACTATTTCTCGGTGAAAAATCATGCCTTTTCAGCCATTCATTTCAAAGATTATTTTATTTTAAAATTAAAAGAACTGAAATAAAATAACATTACACATTGCAATTTAAACTATACCAAGTAACTTTAATAAAAATTTGACTAACTTTTTAATTAATGATAGAACAATTCTCGATACCAAAACATTTTGCACACTTCAACTGTATATTTTCATATTTCATTTGAATCATGTACCTTGCATTGTTTCAAATAGACTATTATCCGTAAACATATTTACATTTTTATACCAAGAAAGAAGAGCTTTACATTGTAGTGATAATACATTTGTCGCAGCGCAACCTATATAAAAGTGATCATTTATGTAAAAACTACTACAACTTTCACCATCGCAATGTTATTTATACTGTCTGAAAAATCATTTTCTACTTTTATTTTGTGGCTTCCGCTTCTCTTTGATTTCCATGGCAAAGTATGTTTGCTACATTGCCATCATTAATGATTTTCGTTATAAAATGGTTTCTAATTGGATTTAACTCATTTATCTACACCTTGACGCACTTTAACATGATAAGAGAAAGTTTATTAGATTCGTAAATGATTAATATTTTAACGCAATTATGCAAAATAATCTGCAATAGACACACAACAATATGCTTAATTAATGATGTTTTTCCTATAATATTTCTGGTATGTCTCACATACAAATTATATTTGAACGTTGTTGTTAGATGAAAGGTTATAACGCTTTGTGTAGGAACGATAAACGCATTAAACATGTTTCTGACTCTCATTTAGACTATTGGGTTTTGGGATTGTGATTTATTGAAGTTCAATATTGTAATCTCCATTTGTTAAAATTCCATGATAACTGGCAAAATATAATATTAATATGTTCATGACAGTGATACATTCCTACGCCATAGTATTTCAACATCCATCATCACTATAGCTATGAATGGAAGCATGCTACCTTTACGCTTTAAAGTATATTCTTCTCACACATTATAGATTAAGAAATGGTGTTGTTTACAGGATTATAAATTTTCTAAGTCAACATTTCGGAAATGTTTCTAGCTACATGAATTGCCAACTTGGTGATCTTGACTTAAGTTGCACTTGCGATATTCAACTGATAGGAATGTTTTCATTGGTATAATTAAAGGGAACTTAGACGACAAAACATTTCCTGCTACTTTACTATCAAAACTATTCAGGTTCTCTCAACAGTATAAAAATGATTATATCCGTGCATTGTGGTATTGTTGAAAGTGCACAT
Organism: Latrodectus elegans; assembly: GCA_030067965.1. Classification (NCBI taxonomy): domain Eukaryota; kingdom Metazoa; phylum Arthropoda; class Arachnida; order Araneae; family Theridiidae; genus Latrodectus; species Latrodectus elegans. The sequence goes on along the minus strand of CM057822.1, from coordinate 83,229,153 downwards.
TACAAGTGACCATTTGATAGAGTGGTATATTCTCTTCACTCATATTGCTGTATGGGATAGACTTGAATAAGCGTGCCATTTCCTTTCTGTTCTCATGAAAATTTTGAATGCATTCATTTCTGTTGAGTTATGACTCTGTAGCCTTATTGTTTATTAAAGCCATGCACCATAACCCATGATAAAATATTTTCAGTATTGTATGCATTTTTTAAAAAATATTCAGCTGCTAGTGTTACTAGAGCTTTCACTAAATTTTAAACCAATATAAATGTTCAAATATCTTGGTAAGTGATTGAGAGTAATTTGAGTTTATTTCGTTGCAATATATTTTCACTACCTAAAAATGGTGATTATTGTTTCATATATGTTCACCAAAAAATAATGAAATATTTGAATTCCATGCAATATATGCCAATGCTGTTTTCCTATTCTCTTAGGGGCATCAAAACTGACATCTTATTCATTAGATGTAATGGCAGTAGATTTCACCAAAGGAAACCACTTCGTAGAACTGATGAAAAAGATTGATTTCACAAACTGACTGAACTTTAGGCTGAGCCTAACAAATGCTTGTGTTAAAATTAATACCTATTATTTCTTACATTTGTGTATTCATAAAAAAATTAATAATGTGTTACCTACCTTGTTGTATTAATATTCGAAAATGTGGATTAATTTCTGCGAAAATTTATGAAGACAAAGCATTATAATACACAAAATATCTGTCATGTAAAGCAAGCTGTTTATGCCAAAGAGGTTAAATATTATCTTCCAAAAGTGTAGGATGTAGTTCTGCAGAGGTTTAATATTTTGCGAAAATAAAAGCAGAAAATGTTTTTTTAGAAAAAAAGAAATAGAACTAAAGAACGCAATGAAGTCTTATGTACTAAACATGATTATATTTTGCCTTGGTAGTACATTTATAAGATTTTGATGATAACCAGGTACTGCAGTTTTGGTTATTCATATCACTGCCCTGAGAAAATAAACTACTTTTCAAACTAACTATATAAATTTAACATAGCTCATTCTAATATGATATATTTACGTTAAACTTGTGCAAGCTGCGTTGTTAAAACTGTTTGGTCTTCATTGGTATAATTTGTTTTTCTATTGTTATACAGATTTGTTCCCTCATTTGTTACAGACGATTTGTTAACATTCAGCAAATAAAAGGTCAAAGATTTATATCTGAATCCTTTATAAATAGATGATTCCCTGTAGAAGAGTTCGACAGACACTTGTGGAACATAATCTCGCTGTGCGACAAAAAAATCATGGTATTTCCCATTGGTTTCTTTATCATTTCAATGAAATGCTAACACACTGCTGATGATGAATTTGGGCAACCATTTAAACATTTATTATTTAATGCCTTAAATCATCAAGCCAAATTTGACATCGCATTCAATCGAATAAAATTTCTATTCATTTTAATTCTTTCTTTAAATTTTTAAATGAAATATTTATTTAATATCTAAGCTTACAGAAAAACCTCATGTAAACACACACACACACACACACACACACAAAAAAAAAAAAAAAAAAAAAACAGCATGACGTGCCACTTAACGATATAACAATTTCCAACTAAGTGTTTTATTGATTTCTTTATTTGTATAGGATATTTCAATAAAATGTTATCTCGCCATCACGTTGCATATATTTTTGTTTTTAGTAGAGAAAAAATATGCTGGCCACTCAAATTGCAACAAAAAGAAATTTATTTTGTAGATAATATGTTGACCAAGATTAAGTTTATAGACTTCAGTGAAGTGTGGTTCCTGCCAAAATCAGTAGACAAAGTAGCCGTTACTGTTGAAGATCACCACTGCGACGCGCCTCGGCATTGATTCAAAGAGACTTAGAATATATTCTTTAGGTACAGCAGAGAAAGCAGCTTCTACACGTTACCAAAGTTGATCTGGTGTTGCAGCAGGGGATATAATCTAGTTCCATCGTTGCGCAACCATGGACCACATATTTTCTATTGACTAAACATTAGGAGAGCGAGCTATTCAAAGAAGCTATTCAATCAGGCAATTGACGAAGAACCTACGGATAATGCGTACCACTTGTGATCACGCATTACCTTGTTGAAATGTGGCTGTGTGCAAGTCCTGAAGGTAAAGAAGGGCAACTGACTTCCACGCTTCGCATATGTAGTACTAGCTGTTTAAACTACTGGCATTGTGTGCTTGAGAAGTGCGAGAGTGATAAGCAAAACTGCCCTACACCATAATGGCCGGTGCAGGACAAGTGTGTATAACGCAGCTGTTCAGCATCTTCTCCCCACGTGGTCTCGAGACTCAAATGGGAAAATCATGGTGTGTCAGACAGAAGCGTGACACGTTCTCAATTTCATTTCATTTTGCCATCTACATTCTTCTTTGATCGAAACATTGGCAGCAGAGAAGTATGTGGTTCTGCGTCAAATGAAGACGAAGCAATGGACGTCTTGTGGACCGACTACTCTGCTGTAAACGGCATCGAATGATACGCGCATACACTGGATGAAGCTTCAAAGATTCAATGTGCTGTGCTAAGGTTCGCGATGTGGTTGAGCGAACCGTCACTGCAATGATCACAAATTGCCTATCATCAAGCAAAGTTATGCACTGAAGAGGATGCGATCGAACAGGTTGGTCAATCATAACTTACCCTCTTGCATCCCTCCAGCGCCTTACCCTCTTGCATCCAACTATTACATATTCGCATTACAGTTGTTTGGTTTCATCTAACACGACTACCGATTTCTCTAAAAGATAATACACAATGCCTGTGGGCCCTTATTTTTCGTTTGTCGAACTCAGATACTTGACCCCTAAATGACCACTGTTTCCCGCAAGGCATAATTAATCGTTTTTTTTTTTTGAAAAAAACTAAAGAAAAACACATATTTGAGGAATTTGAAATCATGGAAATTTCCTACTCATAAATATCATTTTGAAGTGGCACCCGTAAAATGGCACCCTCACACCATAAAACAGGCACCCGTAAAATGCGTCTGCACTGAAATTCTAATAATTGGCTTATCTCACCTCTACTAATGCATGCTGTAAAATTCATGTTTATTTGCATGCTTCTTTCAGGGTGTTGCGTTTACGTTAGCCAGCAGTGTAAAGTATGATTGTATATTAATATAACTACAGAGGGTATTAACACATTTTTAGAACAATTTCGGTAACGAATTACAAAAATGTAAATGTTTTAGAATAAAAAAAAATTTGGCAACAGCTTATTATTTGAAATGAGAAATATCTTCTGATACTTTTAAATTTATTATTTTTCAAAATGTCACATATAAATATTCTGTGAACTGAAGGTTATGCTTTTGCGCTTTCTGGAATAAGATACACGTTCTTATTCCAGAATTCAAAAAAGTTGTGAAATGCAGGGTATTAAAATTTCTAAGTGAAAAATAAGCAATATTATTAATCGAGCAGGTAAAAATTATCAATCATTATTTCTGCATAGAAAGAAGAATCCAAACGCATATCAGAAAAAAGGTATATACTGTTTCAAATGTTTCTAAAGTGAAATCGCTGGTAACAAGAGAAAATCCGGCAACACAGAAATCGATTGCAAAGTCTATAGAAACATCTGTAGCAGCAATAAATAAAATAGTAAACCAATAATTTCAATTTAAAAATGCTAAAAAACATAATGTTCACCAGCTTTTGCCGAGACATGTGGCTGAACGCATAACATTTTGTAGAATCCTGTATGAAAACCACTTAGCAGAAGAAAAAAGGGAAAAACATTGTGACCCTTGATAAAACATGGTTTACCTAAATGACTGTAACAATAAAAAGATATTTTTACTATAGAAAATGAGGAGAAAAAATGTACAAACCTGTTTCCGTCAATGTAAAAAAAGTTTCAGTAAGGAATTTACGATTGTTGCAGGTTTCTCTTACAATGGGAAATCAAAAATAAGAAGAGTAGAAATAAATGTTAAAATCAACTCATTGTACTATCAGGAGAGGGTTTTAATTTCAATATTTGCAAAAGAAATTCTATTTCTTTGTCCCAGAGAGTTTCAAAGAGAGAAACTTCATCAAGACAAAGCTGCAAGTCATACTTCAAAAACAACCACTGCATTCCTTAAAAAAATGATGACTGATAGAAGTATTGCATGTATACATTTTCAACATATCCCTGCAAAGTCTCCTGAAGTTTCACCTATGGACTATAGTGCCTTTGTTCTGCTAAAAAATGCCCTTTCTAAACGCAAACCCGCCATGATAGATGGACTGTGGAAAGTAGTGTAAGAGAAATGGACAGCAATAACCCTGGAAATATTACGAGATCATATTCTATCATGCAAATAACGATGGAGACTTATAGTCCAGAAAAAAGACAATTAGACCGAACATTTAAAAAAGAATAATATTTATATTTTATACATTAATTTAACAGAGCAAATTCGTTCTAAAAATGTTTTAATATCCTCTGTATATTCTATATTTAGTCAAATCTAACGCTATCTTTTCGTGTATTGCGAATACACACACATATATATATATATCTATATAGATATATAATATAATTAACTCAAACATTATTTTATTATTTTGTGTCCTTCACACCAATCTGTTGAAAATATGAAAATATATTTATAATAAGTACATGAAATTTGTAAAGTAAATGGAATATAAATAGGAAAATTTGAGTTTCAGCGAAATTGCTGTCCAAAACACATAAAATTATGTCAATCATTTCAAGCAACCTTTATTCTCATTGCATAATTTTACAGAGGAAATTGGTGTAATCATATAGAAATATTATAATTATATATATATATATATACACATAATCCTGCATAACTATTAAATTTTTAAAATTTAAATACATTTATACATTTGTTTTATTTATGAATGATGCACATATGTAACTATTTGAAACATTTTTTATAAATATATATTTAAAGTACATTTCTGATTTGTATTAACTTATATTGATTTTGAGTTTTTTTCATATATTTAATTATATATAAAAATTTAGTACTCACAAAGGAATGCATATAATTTCTAGGATTGTTAAACTTTAAATATAATAATAAAGCAGGTTTATAGTTTGAAATTATTGTTTCTAAGTTAACAACTATCCTAATAATTAAAATTACTTACTTTGTAAAATGGAATCATTTTATTTATTTTTTTTTCGCTTTAGTTTTATCAAAAATAATATTTATAAATATGATTGCTTAAAAAAACTATATTTTCGCCTTTATAATTTCAAAACTTTCAGCTGGCGTGTTGGATATTCGGTAGTAAGCTATAAAATCCAAGTACAGAGAGGAAAATTTAATGATAGACATTACGGAAACCGATAATCATGACGGTCTTCGGTAAAATGCAACGACCAATCAGTGAGGCACGTGGCGGTTCCACAGATGAGAAAGATACTGAAATGGTGATTTGAAAGTGGCGAGATATCGAGATAAGATTTATGGTATGTATTTGATGAACAGGAGAATTTTGCTCAGGAAAGATACATAAAAGTATTATATTTTGAAAAATTAAAGCATTCTAAATTGTAAATTACTATTCTTTAAAAAATTGCTTACAAATAACAAAATAATACTTATATTCCTAAATCCCCGCATCTGTGTTCATTTTTCTTAATATTTGTAACTTCTTTTAAATTTTTCCTAAGTGAAATTTTTTCTTACAGAGAATAAATGTTGCCTACAAAATATGAAACAATTTTTGTATACTAATAAAATAATATAATAGTATACTTTTGAACATATTTTTATAACTACGAGAATATTTTGGAGAATATCAAATTGATATAGCAGATACATAAGAGCTATTACTGTGGGATTTAGAAATTTCATTTTTAAAAGAATTTGCTGATAAACCCCATGAGCAATATTAATTAAAATTGCTTAAAAGATATTTATTTATCATTTATATAACACAATAGTAAATTTATTATACAAACAAAAGGTATATTATACAAAAAAATTCGATATAATATTTTTAAATATGATTATATTATTATGTTTTTTTTGGTATTTTATCATCCTCTGAATTTTTATTTTTAAATTTGCGGTAACTCTTTATATAATTGAACCTTTAATGAGGAGTTTGCAAACATAACTTCATCATACTTTTTATAGTGATCAATTAAGATGCATTTAAAAAAGATTTTCTTCATAAATAACGCTATTAATTTATATTAACAATAGAAGAAATTATTCACCAAAATGTAATGATCTCATATATATAGAAATCTGATCTACTGTTAACTCAAGGTCTTTAATGCTTATTAATTAATATGTAAATTTTTAAAGATATTTGTTTGTTTAAATTAAGTAAATCATATATAACAAATAAAACTGTCAAATAAAACAAATAATTTTTAGAGAAAATTATACCAGTTTAATATAAAAATACTAAATTAATAAATGAATATATCAGAATTTAATGAATTGTTCACAAATGCTCTCTCCATTATACAGGTAATACAAACATGACATATTTGAAGCATTTTAATTGAGTATTGAAACCAAAAATATATACTGAAAGGATATACATATACAAGATATTCTAAAATTAAATTGACTATATAGTTTTGCCAATTATATTTTTGGAGAATAAGTTATAATATATTTCTCGAAAGAGAAAGTAATTTTCTATGCATGTTGTACGATAGTATTATTTATATTAACGAATCATTTATTTTACACAAAATAGTTTATGTAATTGCAAATGCTAAGAAAAAACAATAAGCAGGATAGAGAAAAAATGTTTTGTAACTTTTGTTAATTTCTATACCTCAAATAAGCTGAAAAGTTTTTTTTTTACGTTTACAATTAGTCTATAAAAATATATTCTCACTTATATATAATTTTGTTTAAAACACAATGTCTATCGACATACATCATTTTTTAGTTACTATTCTGGGATTGTATTATGAAAATACGAAACAAAATATTATTTTTCTATTTATTTTAATAGTTTCTGTTTCTTTTTTTCATAAATTACTGAAAAATCATTCGAGGTTTAATTTACATTATAAATGGCTATTATCATAAAATTGGCTCTTGTTTTGTTTCATTAAATTTTATAAGATAGAAAAATCTTTGGTCTTAAAAACATTCTTCATAGAAGGTTCTAAATGACGGATTTCTATGAAAATATTACTTATTGTATATATTTATAATATTTTTCATGGTAGTCGATTTATTTTTAAATAATGCAAAACAATACAAAACTGAAAATCTATCCTTTTTGATATATAATAAATTCAATTAATTAATGTGCACGGATTTTTACATTAAATTGTTCAGTTTTTTTCTATTGTGTTGGAATAGTTTAGTAATATAAGGATAATATTTTTCTAGCTTAGATTTCAAATTTATAAAATTTAAAATAAATTTCAAAGTAACTTAAACAATAGTTTGCCAATCAAATTTCCAAAACAAAACATCTTTATATATCTAATACACTAACGAATTAAAATGTAAAATAATTTTATCACCTCATTCCACTCCCGCAATTTTTATAATAATGTATTTCAATTAAAGGAAAACAAATGACATACTTGCTATATCGTTTTCATGAGAGATTAAGGTGATAAAACATACTAAATTAAACAATCAAAAAAAATTTTAATTATTGATTTTTATTAAAATTTTTCTTTATGGTCAATTATATTATATAACACATGTACTGGATGTATTTTAAATGATATGTAATAATGCACTATCAAAATGAGTTAATACATTAATTTAAAGATATTTATAATATTTACATAATTAATAACTATTTATTTAATATAACAATCAACATATTTTAAAAGACTTATCATACATACACACACATACAAACATACATACATATATATATATATATATATATATATATTGTATATATATATATATATATATATATATATATATATATATACATACATATATATATATATATATATATATATATTGTATATATATATATATGGTCGTTAGGGTTTGTAGCGAAGAAAATTATGTGTAAGCAAATTATATTTTTTCCTTAAAAATATTGTAAGTTTGGAGAACTTAAATTAAGAATATAAGTGGTTATAAATGAATATGTATATGTTATAAAATAATTACATTCCAAGGATATCTATATTAAGCAAATATTCTCTAGCAAATGTTCTATATTATTTTAATTTCGAATCTAAACAATACATTGAAAATTAATATGTTAGCATTGGAGATTAATATTTATTCATTAATCTCTGTTGACTATAAAATGTTACTACCTACTTTTGGTATAGAGAATCCATACTTTATATATTGTGAAACTTGTTTAATAAAAACAGTTATCTTTAGCAGTCAATGCTGCAGGAAAAGTATTTAGAGGAATTGAAGGTTTATATTTTTGAAACTAAGATTTCAGCATTACATTTCAAGATGTAATTATTTTTAAAATAATTTTCAACATGGGTGAATGTACTTCAGGTTAAATAAGTTTTTATGCTCTCTCTCTCTCTCTCTCTGTGTAATAGTATTTTTAAACTAATTTACAAAAAATTTTAATTTTTTAGTTTAATGTGGTTTAAGGAGTAATATTGAAATATGTTATTTCCATTGGTGACATATATCTCAAATTACTTTTATAAAAACACTATAAAATTTTTCTTAAAATTTAATTGATCACTGCGTTATCATTAACATTTGTTTGTGTGTTAGAACTAGATACACTATTGGGTAATAAAGTAATTTGAGTGTGGTGAATTAACAATAAATTCTGTCTAGTTTATAGGAACTCATGTACAGTTGCACAAAATTTAAATAAATGGTTTTGACATTATCAAACTTAAAGGAAAAATTTTATTTGGTCTCGGGATTCAAATATTCTCAAGCATTGATTTTAGTCCCATAAATGTGAAACAGCATTTATTCAAACTAGGAGAATCGATTGCAAGATAAATGGGTCATTTACTATATTGCATAATCGATTTATAATAACTATTCCCCTTTAATACTTATATATATTTTCGAAAACAATTATTTTGAATTCATCAAACTAATTTATGAGTAGTGAATTAAGTAGATAAATTAATAAAATTACGTTTAGATTTATTTAAAAAAATATGTATGTCATAGCAGTTAAACTTAAATGTGTCTTTTAAGAGTTTTCTGAAACGTAAAATATGAATTGTTTTTAATAGTATTTTTAAGTTATTTCATATTAGATTTAAAATGATAGTGTAAGATTAATTATGTTTGAATTGATAAAATTCCTTTAAGTTATATAACTCTGCATGCACATAATTGCTAATACCTAGTACATTGCAATATAAAAACCAGAAATAATTAGTAATGCTTAAGATAAAATTTTTGCGATTTATAAGTATCTAATCTAGAGGGATATTTGCGACTGCAATAAATTTATGTCTATGGAAAATTGAATTGGAAATAAATTTTACTTATATAAAAATAAATTATTATTTCGTGTATTCAAAACCTTATTGATAAATAATTCCTATATTTGAATTTATTCTTTTTTTTATAGATAAGTACAAAGATAACAAGTTTTCCCATGTTCAAGACTCTCTAACTTCAACTAAAATTTAATATAAATATTTTTTACAGCCAAGCATAATGTAATTTTATGATAAATATTTGTTGCCATTAGAGTATTCAATAACTATAAATATTTGTTGTCGTTATTGTAGTTGATATATCACTTCAATGAAGATATTTTTCAACTTTGTCTTTACTTAAAAAAGCAATACCATATTTGTACGAGACTAACTCAAATTTAAGTGTCACTCACAAAGTGTAAATTAATATAATCATTATTATTTTTTTCCTGGTAATAAAAAATTTTGTTTCTGAATCTATAGCTATTTTGGATTTTTTTCTGCTATAATAAATTTAAAAAAATTGTATCTTAGTTTACAGATTTAATATATAAATAAGCTTACAAAAGTGATTTACTAAATGCTTATTTCTAGTCTTAATGAGAATTAAAAAATCACAAAAATCTTAGTAAATGTTCCTTCGTGAAAGTCAATGCATCACACGAAATAGCTTGCGTAGTTGCATTAACTATATGTATACCAAAATGAAACATCATTACTTTTTACTTTCCTGCTTAAAAAGAATTGAGTAAGTTTTAGTTTGTAACTTCTTAAAGAGACGCTAAATAAAAAGGAAAACTAAAGAAACCTACTTCCTCAAAGAATAGTCAATATATCCATTAATTTTTCTATTATTTCCTTGAGACTGTCTGAATTTTTTGAAGAAAGTCCAAAACTTGTTTCCTGGCCTGTGTCCAGTTAGATGAGAGTTTTATGTAAAAAATGTGATTTATAAAGATTTGGATGAGTAAATCGCATTCATTAAGAAAATAACACTTTTCTTAAATAAATGACTCAAAAAATGATAAGTTATCATGGAAATGCTATTATAAAAGTCATAGTTTATAGATAACTTTTTAAAATAATTCAATTCAAACAAATTTTGGCAAAATAATGCAAGAAAAATAACGAAATGTCTCTCTCTCTCTCTCTTTGTTAAAAAGAATTCACCTAAATATCTTATTTTTAACATTCATTTTTTTTCTTTTTAATCGTATTTTACTTTATATAAAAGTTAAAATTTTTATCTATTTTTTCTTATTTTCTTTAAAGTAAATGGCTCTTTTCTTTAAAGATTATCCTAATTTTGATAAATAAACCCACTTATAATTTGACGTCATATGCCAGATGGCCTAACTAATAAAGAAACTGCTGTAATATTTTTGAAAATTCCGAATACATTCTAATCGGAAAGGTTTTGCTTCCAAGTAGTTGATTTTTTATAGATCTTAATGGACGTGGTTGCACAAAATGAAAAATGAATAGTATGTATAGCTGTTTCAAAGTGGAAGAAATAACTCTTTTGCATTTGTTATATATAATTTTGGCTTAAAGCCCTTTAATTTTATATTAACTTATTCAGTCATAAAACAGTTTCATAAAAAAGCTTATAATTACAATATTTTTGATTACCATTGATGAAATATGTTATAAATTTTCTCTGTCTTATAAAAGTATATATTTTAAAGTTAAAGTGATTATCTTATATTTTTAGGAAAAGTCATATATGTCAGAATTTATTTTTTAGAAAAATTTGTGTGAATACTCCCATTTTTATCTACTATTACTATCATACTACCATTTTTATCACAATCTTAATAATGACTCATCAGTTATTGTATATCATGATTTCATTTTAATTACCTACTTAAATACCTTCTGATTACTAAGAAATAAATACGTAACATTAATCACTGGAAACGATGGATGCAAGCTCCTAATCTTATAAATAAATGCATGATTATTAATCTTCTATTTAAATTTTTTTACCTTGAGAAGACAATAACAGAATAAAAGGCAGCAAAATGTAAAAAAGGGCATTTTGAAAATATCAGAATATTTTTTAGGAAATCTCAAGGTCATGACATTCATATGTTGAGATTAGAAAAATGAAATTGTTCAGAATCTCAAATCTTAGTATTATGTACACGATAGTCTAAGGCCGTGGTGATTTTGTTAGTTATTGTGTTTTTCTCCTGTTAGATAATGTGTTCGAATTCATAAAATCCTTCGTATTTACTACGCATTGCAAATTTAATAATTGATATTTTTATTATTATTTTTATTATTTAATTTACCATGGAGAGTATTTTGTCTTATTCACTTAAGAAAAATATGTTTTTATTTATATTTTATGTAAAGAAATATAAAACATTTTTTACAAATTTAAAAATATATTCTGTAATAATACAGTTTTACGGAATATAATTTTATCAGTTCAGTTTAGAAATTTATTTAAAATTGAATAGTTTAATGATTAATGAAAAATTTGGTAATTTTTTTTAATCGCGGTATATTTTTAATCACGCATATTATAAGGTTTGTACACGTAATGAACATTTGTACACGTAATGTAATGTAATTTGTACACGCATTAATGATTGTACACGTAATGAATTGCAAATTTACGAAAAATATTTCTCATTGTCACTTAATATTTCTCAGAAGCATTAAAATGACTTATTTTGATCTGAATAATTATTCTGAATATTCTAGAAAATTTTCTTATTCCATAAAATATACATTGTAATATATTAAAGGATTAGTCTTTATCAATGAAATTAGTGTAGATTACATAAATCGGATTATTTCATTGTGAAGTTGAATATTTTTCTCTTTTTGCCAAGTTTGTATCCAAATAATTCGCTCTCTTGCATTTATATCACTGTATCTGAGTTCGAAACCCATCTTGGGATTAGTTGTCCGGTCTAATTAGCAATTGTGTGCAAACAATTATCGTTGAGTGACAAAAAAATAAAACCACTCATTCTTAGTTTCATTTTCAAAGTGATTAAAATAGATATATTCTAAATTAGGATATTCCTGAAAATATTCAAAACTTAGCTAAACGTGTCAATTGGTTAAGGCTGTGAAATAATTAGTATTGCATAGAAATTAACCTTCTGAATACAGCAGATGTAAATATTAGTCCTTTGTCTTAAGAGGAATAGACTTTGAAGATGCTTGATTCGAAATAATTTATTTCCAAGTAATTTAAAATGCTTTTATCTGTTGAAACATGTTGTATTAAAAAATTGTTGAAGAAAAATCTCACAAATGTTTATAATATAGTTGAGTAACACATGTAAGGGTAAACATTCACAACATAAAATATTTAAATTTAACACTGCAACAAATGTCTCAGCATTTTATTTTTACTTTCATTTGGACTATAAAAATAAATTATTATGTACATGAAAAACACAGAGACTTCAACTATGGAAAAAAAATTTTTGCTCACATCCAGAAAAAAATTTTTGGACTTAAATTAAAAACATTATGATTAGGTTTAAATAGAGATAGAACGTTTTAATATTGGTTTTCATGTTTGAATAGTTAAATTACTTAAATTAATGAACTTTTTTACTGCTGTAAATTTCTTATTTTATATAAAGTAAGTTTCTATTTTGGAATACTCTATATAATGAGGTCGCTAGTAATTAAGTTATCATGTAAAGTACATGAGGATGTGTAATCGTATTTTCTTGCTAGCATTTACAATAAATTTTTAAATAGGAAATATAATATATAATTTGGAAAAAGAGAAAAATTTATTAAATTAAAGCCTTATACAATAATTTCATGAACAAATCGGGTAATATTTCTAATTTAATGAGGAACATATCAATATTTCCCAGTATGTTGTAAAGACCTCTGTATAATGACCAACAATTTAATAATTTGTGTTTATATATATCAAATATGAGTATATAATATTTCTAGAATTCAGATATTATATTTATATATATATAAAGAGCAAAAATATTTAGCAAAAAATGCAATAAAATCAATATTGTTTTGTTAGCACTAATGAAAAATAGAGTTTTTTAAAGGCATTAATTCAGGATTTTAATTTTTTAAGCAAAAAAATGAGATGCTTTTATTTCTTCAAAACAAATTGACACATTTTTTTTATCTAAAATATATTATTAATTTGCATTTTCTTTGTTTAAAGAGCAAAAGAGAAATTTATTTTGATGTATAAAAACAATTAAATTTTGTCTCATATGTAAACCCAAATAGTTTAAATTTCATACTGCATTATATTATATGATTCTTCAATTATTTAATAAATCAATGTAGACCTTAACCTTGTACAAATTTATTCTAATAAATATTATAATAATAATTATTATTTGTAATTATTTTAAATTATACTTAAACTTATATGTTTATGAATTATATAAAAAATATTTGTAAATTTTAAAATGATATTTCTAGAAGTTTATAAAATTACGCAAATTCTTTGGGTGTCTTGCATTTTCTAACAGTATAAAATTAATGAAATACGTTTTGGCAATTCTGATTTTAATCAAAACATTATGCTTTTAATTTCTTTGTTTCAGGCAGATTATATTTTAAGCGGATATGTGGCATCATAAAGTAATTAACTATTTTTAATTAGCTAAATGTAACTAATCTTACTTTTATAAAACCTGAAATCATATTGTTCAGAATATGAAGTACATTTTTAATCATACCCTCTATTTGAAGTTAAAAATAACTTTGATTTTTTTTTTATGATAATGTGTTTTAGTAATACTGTGTCTTATTGTTCCAAAAAGTGATATAAAAGGTATTTGAAATTGTAAGTTTGGTTCAATATTTCCAACTACATTTCTGATACATTTTTAAATTTTATTAAAACGGCACAAAATTTTATTATTAATAAATGCCATAAAATTAAATTATTTCCTATTATTTTTTGTGATACATTTACAACAATGTTTTTTACAGTTATGTCGTAATTTCAAAGATTAAAGAAAATATATCATTTTTATGAAAAATTTAGTCAAAATTATTTTCAGAAGTTTAGAATATAACGATTTTTAGTTAGTTTCATATTTAATTACGAAGTTTTGAATATTTTTAAAACGATATTCAGGATTATGGACCACTGATTGGTTATGCCATCGTTCTCGTTATCGGATAGTAGTTAGCTCGAGTCCCAACCTAAAGGTGGTTGATGCATGCCAAATATGTTGCGATCGCATTGTCTTTTATATGAATTAACTGCTAATAAATGCATACAGTATTGTAGTTCCTTGGTATTTTAATCTTTAGGTTAAGCATATGCCCACACACAGCACATTTATTATTAAGTGTATAATTTAATTAAAAAATTGCCAGTTTTGCCAAATTTAAAATCACTTTCGAAATTTAGTTATTCTTCAATAAACTCAAAATATCATTTTGGATTGAATAGTAAATTCATGTCTGTTACTCATTTAAAGTAATTAATTTTTTCCTTCAATAATTTTAATTATTTTAAAAAAGAAATTCTTCATACAGGGCGAAGAAATAAATTCCCCCCAAAAAAATCAAGAATTGTTTAAAAAAATAATTTTTTAAACATTTGTTTGTCAAAACGTTAAGATTGTCAAAAGTATTATGTCCTTTTAATAGGCTGAATTGATGAGAGAGTCATACAAATATAACTATCATTTTCAAACTCGTAAATCATTAAAGCATTCATCCTAAAAATAAATACTTACATTTAATAGCAAATTGTAACAGATCCATATTAACTATACTGACAATAGATGGCGCTACTTCCAAATACAAAATATTCAATATCCAATAGAGTTAGAGGTGTAAGGAATGGAAGTCGAACCATCTGGTTCATTAATAACTGTTTATAATTTGTACTGTACAAGTACTATGTAACCTTGTTAATGATTATTAAGTATTTTCTTTGTAATTATTTTTTAATCATGTGTAATGTCGTAATAAATGTAATGTTTTGCCTAATTCTAATTTCCATTTTCTTACGTTCCTACAAAATTAGATACTGTCATAAATTCTTACAAAGAATGGGGTGACAAATTCAATTTTTTCGGGTACCTTTAAAACAGTAATATTTTAATTTGATATTTTTCCATCTATCTGTGTATAGCTTTTTTAGTTATGTTAATACTGAAATGATCAGTGAATTTCAATTTGTATAATGATTTTAATGTAATATTGGGTATTAAACATTATAAACTCTCTGATATTGGAAACGAGTAAAAAATATGCATTTACATATCCCAGCGTTTATTTAAACTAAGTTAAACATGTAAATGAAAAATGAGATTTCAAGGGAAAAAAGTAGCTGAAAAAAGGAAATCTGGGCAAGACGGTTGAAAAAGTACGTTGCTGATGATAAATGAGGTAAAATACATATTCATAAGTATGAAACCAAATTCTCATAATTCTTTGTTTCAATATTTATATTTAGTTATAGAAATATAAAGAACACCTCAGTTTCGATGTATGTGAATGTTTTCATTTTTTCTTTCAATTTAAATTGCCTAATACTGCTTTTGTTTTAAGATCAAATATTACCTAAAATACTATTCATATGCAATGATTACATTCCATTTAAAGTTCTATAATACTTTTTGAATATATTCATTCTAATTTTTTTCAGTCACAATTAGATAACCTTTAGAATAAAACTATTTTTCATGTTTCAATTTTTATATAATTATAATCATCAGCAATTAATAAAGTTAAGGATATTTTCTTTGTAAGCAAATTTGAAATAGATAAAATGATATATAAATTACTCTAAGGCATAATTGAGAAAGATATTCAATACAAATAATTCCACAAGTTAAGACAATTATTATTTAATTTTTTATTCCAACTAAGCCCTAATGTCTATCATTCAATTAATGCAAAAATATGAATTAAAAAACATAATGAATGAAACTCCAGATATTTGATCACTGAAAAATTGAATTTTTGAAATAATTTTTCTGCTCTGTGAACTCATATGTTTTTATTTAATCAATTATTTAGAAACATAATAAAACTGTGGAGATGCTTTCCATGTCAGATAAAATGCTTTTCGCAAAATATTTGCGGCTTTATAAATTATTAGACTTAAATTTAATAAAGAACTCTTTGAAAGAATATTAAAAAAATATTTATGGCATAATCTGTCATTATTATAAGTTTTACATTATATATATTTTAAGTTACAAAGCTTTTATGTAAAAGGAAATAAATGAGGACATTCTTATAATTTTACAGTTTTATATTAAAGCAGATTATATCAAAAGCATTACTCATATTTTGTAGCAATTAAATTAGAAGTAAATATATTATCTGAATGGCGAAAAGTTTCTATACTCTGCCATATTCATACAAATTAATTAACCTTAATTTTTCACTTATAAGGTTACTAACGTCCTTCATAGATTAAATTTTAGTAGTTTTATAGTAGTCTAAAGTTTATAATATTTTTCGTTTAATAATTGAGTTTTGCATGCAGTAGAAATGTTTAGCCCCTTGTAAGCTGTAATGTTTTCTAAGTTATCGTTACATTTCCTAATTTCCAGACACATGTATCATAGATGTATAGCGCATAACTAATTTCTTGAAGTACAAAATTGTCATGAATAATAAATTATAAAAAAATGAGAAGGAAGAACCATGCCTTTTATGGATTTTATAAACAATATGGAGAAGTTTTCGAGTATCATATGCTTATTCGCTTTTTTAGAATTTTGTATTAATTACCCTATATTTAATTAAATTTATAGGGACTAATAATGTGAAAAAAAACTATTGGTTTAAATATTTTTATTTCATTATTAAAAGGTATTTGGGATTTGATGAAATTTCTATAGACGATAACAGATCTGAACAACAAGCTAATCGATATATACCAAATGATCACAAGATGTTCTGTTCTTTTGAATGTTTCTTTTCATATATAAATTACTTTTCAATATAATTTAATAAAGTTATTATTCTTAATTTCCATAATCATTTATTCCTTTGCAAATGTACATAAATCTTAAATACATAAAATACAATTAGTCCGATGATTAATATTTTTATAAGTAACTTTCTGGACAATTGCTTAGAACGGATAACACTATCATCCATAGCAAACACAAAATAAAAGGAAGCAAAATATGAAAATTAGAATAAGTGCGGGATATAGTAAGAAGAAGTATGCGTATGAAAATTTTTCTCCACGTCTGTTCATCATGTGATAGCGATCATAAGAGCTTTAAAAGTTTTGACGTCTGTGGACAATTTTTCCTTCAAATCAAAGTTTTACATCAAAGATTTAATAGACGAATTCAAAATATTTTTGGCGTGTCTTCCCGACATCACTTTGATGATTTTATGCGTGACCAAATTATATTAAAGATCGAAGAAGTGCGAAAAATAACAGATATTACCAGGGAGTTCGACATCGCTCACAGCGTTGTTTCACGGCTGTTGAAGTCATTTAAAACTACTGGAATGTGTAGTATGCGGCATGGGAGAAGTTGTGTTAGAAGTATGGCGCCTTCAGAAGACAGGTATATCGTCCTATAAGCAAAAAGGAACAGGCGCACTACATCTCAGCAGGTGGCAAATCAGTTTCTTGCTGCCTCAGGAAAACATATCTCCCGAAAAACTGTTGCCAGACGTTTGAGGGGAGGAGGATTATACGTCCTTAGACCTGTTGTGTGTGTCCCATTCACCAGACAGCTCAGTACTGCTCGTTTGCAATGGTGTCGTGAGCATTGCAATTGGACTGACCAAGACTGGGCATGCGTACTATTCTCAGATAAGAGTAGGTTCAGTCTCTCATCGGATTGTAGACGCCAACTGATCTGGTGCGAGAGTGGTACTGCTTATCGCCCAGAAAATATCCAGGAAAGGGACCTATTTCCGACATGCAGTGTCATGGTGTGAGCCGGCATCATGATCAAAGGCCGCACGCCCCTACATGAGTTTGCGAGTGGGACTATGGCGGGCCACCGGTACATTATATTTCCTCATGTTCCTCACTTTCACCTGTTTCAGGTAAAACGATGACTTATCTTATCTAAATATAAGCAATAGAAAGTTAGTCTTTTGGAAAAATAACAGTTAAAGTTTTAAAAAATAAAACAGAAATAGAAATAAAATTTTCTCTACATTTGCCAATAATTTACTCTATGCCCTTTGTAAAGAAAATGAAAGATTGAAGATATTTATTATATAATAACCGGAAATGACAGTTAGGTATACATTAAGTCTTCTACGCTTGGTATTGAAATATATAGAATCATGTTTTCAAAACTGATAAGCACATTTTGCATGATTCCTGATGTTCTATTTCCTCATGTTCGTCTTTTCCGTGGTTCTGTCGGTGATAAATTTGCTTTTATGGGCGACAACACAAAATGTCATCGAACAGTCACTGTTTGGGATTGTCTAGACAGCGAGAGTATTCAACGCCTCATATGGCCCTCACGTTTTCCAAATCTAAACCCCATTGAAAATGTGTTGGATGCTTTGGGGAAGTAAGTTGCTGGTTGAATTTATCCTCTGACAAACAAGAACACCCTCATCCATGCACTCACAGAGGATAGGAATAAATTGCCTCAATAGCTGCTGGATAATGTTGTGTAAAGTATGATACGACGTGTGGAATGTTGTATCACACTCCACGGTGGTCATATCCTGTACTGATACCTTTCTTCAAGATGCCTGCTGACTTTTAGATGCATTGTACCATTTTTCCGTATGTAGCATCAAATGAACATTTTTTTTTCCTTTCAAATGTTTCACAGCTTTTGTACATTCCAGAACAATAAATATTCTTTATTCTAATGTCTAAACAGTGTCGCAAATATATTTTATCCCACTAAGCTTCATGTCTCGCCTAATGTTATGCTACATTGCCATTTGTGATTCGTCCTTAGTAATTGTCCAGCAGTGTATATAATCCAGGTACTCTGTATAAAATTATAATCAAATGATTATTTCATAAATGCACTGTTATTAAATGATTTAAAATACAATTTTAAAAGAATAAAAAGTGACGACATAAACTTCGCACACTTTTCACAAAGAAATTTTACTAATTTCCTGTAAAAATATATTTTTCTAATGAATGTAATAATCACAATTATTGAACATCTATCTTAAGTTTTCATAGAAATAGTTAATATATTTAAATAGAAAGGCTTCTCTTTTGACAACAATGGGAATGCAATCAAATTATTCATTTATTTTTCTAAAAACTGCTCTTATGTTAATACTAAAATTAGAAAATGCCCACTTCATTGTGTTTTAACAATATAATTCTTTCAAAAACAAAGCAAATGTTTTCAGAATACAATTATTTGGAATAAAATCTACAAATTATAAAAAAAAACACTGAAAATTAATATTTATTACATAATTTATTTTTAAATGAAACTTTGGTTTTCTATAATTAAAAAGCAATATATGAGATTTGCTTTAAATGTTTGTAAGTAGTATTATTTTTATTCTGTTTTATATATTTCACTCAGCACATAATTTTTATGTCTAAAAATTTATTGCAGATCATTTTCCGATTCATTTATGTGACAAAATTGTTGGGCTCCGCGAATTGATTTAAAGCATATTGGAGTTTCTTATGCTTCTACGTTATAATTTTTTTATTCACAGGAGGCATGAAGTTACCATGAGTTGAAACTCCGATTGAAAATAAATCTTGGCGAAAAATTGGCGTTAAAAAATTCGGGAGAAAATTTATGATATAATCATGGTTCGGATGGATTAAAATGATTGCGCTAGTTAATCAAAATCTCTTAAAACCCTGGAAATTAAGTGTAATTATTTTTTTAATTAGGTGATATATATATATATATATATATGATATTTTTGATTGGTTATTTTTCTTTTCGATACAAAAGAAATGTTATCAAATTACAAAAACTAGGTTGAATTATATACTTTCAATTTATTCATTAAGCATTTATTATAATCCTTTACTTTTGTCGTTACTAAAAAAGATAAGTATTATTTAGCATTTTCAAGCTTAAATCATTTTATGCAAGACATGTTTATGTATAAAGCACTTTTCTTCCTGTCTAAATAAAAGTATAAAAGTATTTATTAAGTTTTCATATACTAATTTATTTATTTATTGAAATTTTGGGTGTTTTATTTAACAGGCCTCTCATTAAAATGATTCTATTGCACGAAAATACAAAATTATTGGAAATATTCATTTCACACTAAATCAGCGAAATATATATGTATATAATATTTAAATAAATATATAAAAATGCGTTTCAATATTTCTTTTTGAAAAATTCAAATCTACTTTTTCAAAACTATGTTTTTACAAAGAACTCTTTGAAATATTTAATATCACTGATTTATATTCATTTTTTAAAAGTGGGGTACCAAATATATTTCTCAAATAAAGATATTTGACGTACGAAGAAATATGTTCAAAGTGTTCAGATAAAAACAATATTGTGTTAAGAACAAAAGTTGTTGCTAAAATATTTATACAAAATTATAAAAAAAGATATGAAAAAAGTTTAGCATTATTCCATTTTTCCTTAGCAAATGATATAGTTACCAAATCTTACAACGAAAATTAAAAACCATAGGGGAATTATAATATTGAGATTTTCTTAGTATAACATCTTTGAGCATTTTGATTTATATAAAAATTTTAATGACGCTAGAATGCTTATAGGATTTAAATTAAGTTATAATCTGAGAAATAATTGTTAAAGAGTTTCCTTTACCTGTATTTCAGTTTTTTAAAAGAAATAGCAATTGTGAGATAGAAGTTTTTCAATCTAAATTTTTAAGAATGCCTGCAGATAATTTAGAAAAAATAGATCTTTTAAGCCATATTTAAGATTATAAAAAACACAATATCCATAAGTAAAAGTATAAAGCAAAAATATCGCCTGAACTGAATTATTCAGGAGTTAATTGATTGAATTACACATGATTTCAATTTTGTTTTCTTTTTTTGTAAACGAGTTGCCTTAATTTGCAATAAACACTAAGACTATCTCAATTATTTTAATTAAAGGGAAAATAATTCATTTTATTTGTAATATTTCAACTTATGCTAACGTTTAACTGATGTGCCTCTTTTATTATTAAATTTTGAACGCAACAGAAGTCAAAAGCTTTATATTTGAACAAATTTTAGAATATAAGAAAAGTAAAAAATAATTAAAACTACAGAATTTTTTATTTGTTGCTTTCTCACATTTTTATATAATACCTTCAATGAGGCGTACAAAATGTATAAATACTATCTCTCTCTCTGTATATATATATATATATATATATATATATATATATATATATATATATATATGTATTAGATAGATAGATAGTAAGATTGAGATATGTGCATGCATACACACATGTAAATACGAATTAAGAAAGGAGCAATATTTTCATACATATTTTAAATTAGAATATTTTTCTGAGACATAAAAGCATAACATATATAAAAATGGATGTCTCACTTTCAGAAAATTTGTTTCTAAAGTAAAATACATAAAAAAGAACATCTGAGCATTGAAATGGAAGTTTTAGTTCCTGGCATAGTATTACATTTTGAGTAGTTCTCTTCTCAAAAATCAAGACTTAGAAAACAAAATTGACTGTCATATTGAATGTTCTTGAAGTATTCTGAAGAATGAATATAAAAGAGGGAATTTAAAATGGAAATATGTCCATCTATATAAAATTCTCTTTTTAGAAGTGAGTATTTTCTTTTATCATTTTCTTTTCTAGTGCAAATGTTTATTTATTTATTATTTTTTTTCCATCTAAAAATGTTGACTTAAATGCAGAATACATCGAATAAACAGTTTTTAAAATTAAATTGTATTTCAAATAGTTATTTTCATTTTAAAATGCAGTAGTTCTGTAAAAAAGTGATTAGTTAGTTGACAATATATATTATTTACCTAATTCTGTGAAAACAAAAATAAATATCTTTTTGTTAACTTTGTGCATATATACATAATTTCTTAATATATTAACAAAAAACCGTATATATTATAACTTATTTGTGAAGATAGGAATGATGCCAATGATGTTTTTGAATTTTTTAACATTTTCCCGCAATTTCTCTATTCAATCATTTAAAAATATATTTGTTAGTTCATTTTTTATTAGATTCAATTATTATATCATTTATATTAATGGGAGTGTAAATGCACATTATTGAATTTTATTTTTTAAATTAAATTATATAATTGTTGTTTTAAAAATAAAATATATTTTAACTAAAATAATATTTTTGTTAGACGCGAAGTCGATTAGATTTTTAATTGTTTTTTATATTTTCATGTAATAATATATATATATATATATATATATATATATATATATATATATATATATATATATATATAGATAGATAGATAGATATATATATAGATATATATACATATATATATATATATATATATATATATATATATATATATATATATATTAAGATTAAAAAAAACTATTTGATTTTATATCTTAAGCTAAAAGAAACTAGCAAGTTTCTAAAACGATAAAAGTAAAGTTAAATATTGAAAGAGAAGTATTTAAAAATAAATGACAGTGTTTTGTTTATTTTTAGGAGGATTTACTTTTTGTTGAATAACAAATAATTCTTATTCTACAGTTATTGAGATGATAATTTTATACCAGTACGTTAACATGTTTCCCTTAATTTTCCTGGAAACATGGTTCTAAGGGAAATCAATTATGAAAATTGAAGTAGACAATATGTTAAACAAAAAAAATATCTTCAAAATGACTACAAAATATCCGTCAATCAGCAATAGCATAGCGCTTTTATTATGTCAACCTATAATATATATATATATATATATATATATATATATATATATATATATATATATATATATATATATATATATATATATATATATATATATATATATATATATATATATATATATATATATATATATATATATATATGCAAATTTCAGAGTAGAAGCGACTTAATGAATTACATTTTGATTAAGTCGCTTCTACTCTGCATTTTTTTGGTAAATTTGGTAAAATGCACAGCTCTCCAGAGAGCGCTGGATAAAATATAAAATGCGAAACATGACGAATCGGTAATATCCGGGCCATTATTGCAACTTGGAAAATAATCATTTAATATCTGTTTCTGTCGCAAATGACGCCTTTAGTTAAAGAGAATGCCAGGCCATCGCATATGGAGACAGCGAGACGAATTTACGAATGGCATAGAAATCGTACTGAGAAAGGCAGATTGGTCTTTACGGTAAATAGTAGTTGAT
Organism: Latrodectus elegans; assembly: GCA_030067965.1. NCBI lineage: Eukaryota > Metazoa > Arthropoda > Arachnida > Araneae > Theridiidae > Latrodectus > Latrodectus elegans. The sequence goes on along the minus strand of CM057822.1, from coordinate 83,205,499 downwards.
AGAAACCTGGGCGCGTCTACAAGGAACTGTGGAAAAATTGTTGGAAAAAGGAACCGTGGAAAGTTTGCGAAGGGCCAGTGCAGGCAGATTGACGTCAGGACGCGTCTGACGGGAAGCCGTTGTGGCACACAAAGCACATCTACTGAAATTCTGCAGCTTGTGAAAGACTCCTTGGATGTTCCCATATCGAGCAGAATCCCATTTACTATCGCAAATGATAGTATTTGCACTGATCGTAGACTTCTCTTATGGTGTTCGTTAAGAAGATTCCCATTAACACCATACCATAGATGCCAATGCCTCGAATGGTTCAAGATTAGAGCGAAGTGAGCGATGGAGTGGTACTGGATCATCTTTTTAGAGGAATCTCCCTTTCTTTCTTTAATGATAGTCGCCGCGTACGAGTGTGGTGTCGATGTGCTATAGAACAAAGCCTGCAGCAATTTTGGATAGCTTAATCACGCGACAACTCTGCCTAATTATTTGGGGAGCCAGTGAGCACTATCTCAAGTCAACTTTAATTCGTATCCATGCCACTACGGCAGCTGAACATTATATAGACGATATGCAATGGAAGTTGTTACTCCTGTAATTTCAAGGGGTGCCCAATTACCTTATTATTACAAAGAAATATCAATCCTTGATTATACAAGAATAGAAGAAAGTTAGAGTCAGTGACTAAGCATATTTTTGTGCAAGAGCTTCGACCAGTATTTGCGAAATTATTGAGAACCTATTTGAGAACATTTTAAACAAACAGTTAGGCAATCTTAGAAACGCATGAAATACATTTCTTTAACAAAATGATAAATTGTACATATCATGCAAACTTTGTTTGGTGGTGTCGGTATTCTTAACAAGATATGACAGCAGACCTTACCTTTAAACTAGCAAAGACATTTTCTCAAGAATAGAACCTAATGAGATTTTAGATTGGCCTGGTAATTCTCCTGGTGTAAATCCCATTAAAAATTTATAAAGTATTGTACAGAGACAAGTAAGTAAAGTGGATTCCTCAACAAAGAAACAAAATGATTGACAATGTTACAAATGTTTTGATTTCGAGATGATAAGATAAAAAAAATTACATTTTAAATGAGTGTGAGTCTGTGTGTGTAGTAGTAGTAGAAGTTGTAGATGAACTATTCAATATTTGACGCCATTATTCCAAGTGCATTGTTTGCAATCTTGAAGGAATCTCGGGAAATGCGATACCTTTTCTTGCAAGTACATGTAAACCGAGGAATTAAGACAGCAAGAATTCAATTGTTTTCGATAGTGATGGCTTAGAAACTGAACAGAAAAGCGAAATGAATAAAAATGATTTTTTAGTCCAACACCATATATGCGAAACGAAATGTGCAGTTGACTGATTGACTCCTCTAAACAAACTAATAACGTTTGTGGAAATGATTTTTAATCTCACACTGTTCTTTCAAGCATTAATATATATAATACACGTATAGAAAGTATTATTTCCATTTTTAATGCAGTATCATTTGAAAATATAATTAATTCGAATCAAACATTTTGAAGATGTCAAAAATATTTAATTTTTTAGGCTTACAAAAATGTGTTACAGCTAAAAGATCATTTGGAGTAGATGCTCTTTTATTAATTCGAACAGAGCAAAAACTTAACTCTTGGTAAAATTGAAACAAGCTTCAATTGATAAATTTTGATTTGACATAAACCCAGCTAATTTACATGATCTTTTGTATTAGGGGATAAGGCGTGTTTCTGAATCTGCTCAAGAGTAATTTTTTAAAGATGCACGATTTGCGCAATTGAAGAAAAGTTGAAGAATCTGCTTTACTTCATAGTTTCATAAAAGCAATAAAATATAGAAAGGAAAAATACTTTATATAGATTTAAGAATTTAATACAGATTATAGAAACACACAAAGTTTATAAACCAAAAATAGTGATTCTGTTTTAAAAGCAAATATCCTTTTGATAAGAATTAAAATAAAATATGATTTAAATGATCAATTTAATTTCTTATAAATAAAATGAAATCGAAATATAAATATAGCAGCAAAGTTAATTATTGAAAAAAAAACCCACGATGAATAATGATATATTTATAAAAATGAAATACAATGATTTTGATGATCACAAAAGTAAAACTTGCTTTAATTGTAGCGAATCAATCATATTTGTAAATTTTACGAATATAAAAGTCTATGAATTTAATTAATGTATCATATATATATATATATACAACATATGATTAACTTATAACAACTACAAATTCTATAAAAATGTTTCAATTTTCTGAAAATAAGCATCTATTTGTACATAAATGGATGCTTGTATCTGGGTGTGTATGTCATAACTTGAAAAATGCATAATCAAATTTTCTCCACAAAGTGCCATTAACAATTTTGCAATATCCATGTACTTTATAGGTGCTTAGTTTCAGGTTAATTTTTCTTTTATCTATATCTTTATATCAGTGTTTAGTGTGTTCATATTAAGAGTTTTATTTATATTTCATTGAAAGACTTCATAAGAATATGAGAATTTTAATACAATATTTTTTCGTTAATATTCCAAGCGAATATTATCCTGTGTTCTTAAGTATGATCTTTGTGTTATTCAAATGTGTAAAAAATATATTTCAAGGCAATATTTTTTAAAGAAAGCATATTTAAGGTGCAGACTCAAATTTACTTATTTTTTAGAAGTAAGTCATTGCTCACTCATTCAGTTGTAGGTTCATAAATATATCTCTATGTTCGTCCATTACCATACATTTTCATAAATATTCTTCTAAGCATCCCGGAAACTTTAAATACGTCTCCTCCTACTGCTCCCCTCCGATCAATTTTTGCATTATAATACACATAAGTGCCTATCAAATATTTTCTATGTGACAGAACATTTAAACTGTTATAAAAAAGAACTGCTTTTAATTATTGAAATTATAAAAGTAGATGTCTAATAGGCATTTATATTGCCATCGTTCTCCATGGCAATTATATAATATTTTTTAGGAGATGTGTTGATCAGCATTGTTTTTTTATTATTATATAACACATTTGAATAATATTACTATAAAATCAATTTTTGTAGATCCTTCTTAAAAATATAGTAACCATGTGAATGCAAGACAAAATCAAATGTATTGCATATGTACTGATTGAAAAAAGGGTAAAAATATATTTGAGGGTGTCCCTTGGCGATATTTTCGATTTTACTTAAGCATTCAAAAATAACGGTTAAATCTTAACCTATCAGAAACGTGAATGGATTTCAGAATAACGTTTAGGGTTACCATAAATAGAATAACATCGCCCAGTTTGGCGACAAGGTTGGGAAAAATTCAAGGGATACCATCATGTATAGTCTAACGGAAAAAGTAGGTGATTCATAATTTATAAATTATGCTTTTACTTTAGCGCAATTAAATTTTATTCCTTCTTTTATTATTCTATTTTTTTATTTTCAATGAATAAATTTGAATTTCAACTCCCTTTAAGAGAAAATATATTATAAAATAGTTCTTAAAGAGATTTTTTGGTCTGTGAAAGAAAGTAGAAGGACACCAGCAAAAATATTGTCCTTTCGGAGTCTGTAGCAAATTAATATGTTAAAAACATTCTTCTTTTAAACTGTCTCTTTCTTACAACAGATATATTTATTGAAAAAAGTCCTTAATTTTTGTACATGTGGAATGCCCAGAGGGATTCTTTTAAATGAATTTCAAGAAAGCCAAATTGTGCCATATTAAGATGTGGCTAATGTGTAAAAGAAATTGCAAGGCAACTCTACTCGTCAGTCCTAGCGCTCTTTATAAGTACTTGAAAAATCCAAAGAGTGTGAAGAAGCAAAGTTTAGCAGTCATAAGGTGTTGACACTACGATAGCAAACAATAACCCTTAATGAACTTTAAAAAAAATGTAGAAGAACTGAAAAAGTACAAGAGCCATCTAGAATCACACATATTACAAGAAGAACGCTTTATAACTACATAAAAAATTTGTATACGTTTATATTCTAGAAAAGAAAACATTGAAATTGAAATGGATGAAAGCTCATTGAGCAGCGGCTACTGTGTGCCAATGAACAGATAACTTGGAACTCCGAGTGGACTTAAGCTAATTTTTCTGATTAAAAAATTTAATTTCGATGGCCTGGATGGTTAGCAATATTATTGGCATTGTCCGGATACCCCCCAAAAAAACTTATTCTACCTGACAGGTAGGAAGAGGCACTTTAATGAATTGGATATCTATTGGGTAGGGTAGAGAAAAACTAATCTAGTGCTTCCGGATAGATGGCAAAAACATTCAGATTACATTCAAATTTTGAATTAAATTATTCTTCCCCGTGTCTCTGCGTTAGGCAGAGAAAGTTGTATATTTCATCTATGTGGAATATCAATTCACATGACTAATGACGTTAAAATTTGTTTTGCAAGAAATAATGTTTGGATTTTGTCATAGGCTGTTAAGAGTTCAGACCTCAATACTGACAAAACTAAAGACTAAGTAACTTTCCTGCATATTTATGCTAGACGCAAGTATTATGAATCTTTGATTGAATTTTGAGAAGCTTTGAATTGTGTTTCAGACACTTTTTTTTTTTTTTTTTTTTTTGTCAAACCGAAATTTAAGACTTATATGATTCAATGGTAAACAGAATCTTTGAATTAATTAAAGCAAATAACTGAAAAATTCTTTATTTTAACAAAATTTTTATTTTCAATATTTAGAATTGTCCTACTTTTTCACACAGTATGATGTGGTTGAAGATAATTTCTAATTGTAACAGGCAAGTAGTTTTTTTAAAAAAATTTCACGTTAGAGATATAATTATCTGATTGTAAATAAGATTTTAAAAGTGCTATAGTTGCAAAAATTCAAAGTTTTTTTTTCAAAAATATACCTAGTTTAATTCTACATTTTTCACACAATTTATACCTATTTACGTTAAAACGTACATTACTTAATCTCTTAAAAGATCCAAAAACATACAATAAAAATTCTTAAAAGCATTCTGTTCATAAGAAATGCAATTCTTTTGAACATTTTCAATTATTGAACCTTGTTAAAGAACTGTGATAAAAATATGAATACAATTTTTAAAGTTTCATTACTAAGAAAATGTTTAAATACTGCATATATATTTGGATAAAAACCACTAATAAATGAATATATTGTAATTTATTAGCTAATTAATATATTAGTCACCTCTATTAGTCATAAGATGCAATAAACAACAAAAGTATTAATGACTGCTACAGCAAAAGATATATATCAACAAAAATAAAATCTAGCATATTGTATTGCAATACAGATTGTTGTATTGGATTATCACAATTTAAGTATTTAACAGTGCACATTAAATGTGTCATAAAAAGGCTAATTTTACAGAATAAGAATTCCTATGTGAAATTTCATTTAATAGTGGCAGATATATTTTTAATGAATATGACATTAAATTTATAATTATTCTGTGTCAATATATATAAATTTTAACAATTTATGTAAGATCTTTCTTATATTTTTGATAATGTTTAATATTTACATACCATATATAGTAGAGCAAAAATATTGAGCTTATGACTATTGAGTATATGTGATGAATTTCACTACAAAAATATACTTGTTTGCATAATTAGCTTTATTATTTAAAGCAATATTTTTACAAATACGTTTGCATAATTTGCTTTATTATTTAAAATAGTTTCAATATTAAAATTCAAAGTTTTTTCCTTAATTTGATAATATTGTATACAAAATATTTTTCATCATATCTATGATTTAATTCCATCTATTATACTAAAATAGATTCATTCGTTTCGTTCCTATTTGAATATAAATAAAATTAAATGACATAGAATAACTTAAATTTTTATGTTTTTTATAAGTAATTTAAATTTAAACAACATTTTAATTTCATATTTAATTTATATATTCAAAGTGAAACTTTGTTTCAGTGAATTGTAGCTATACTACATTTTAACGTCCTCGACAAAAATGACGCATTTCATATACTAGACACTTGTTTAGATGGAAGTTTATTGTGGGACGTCAAGTTAGACTTTGAGCTTTGGAGATACGGATGAATGCCATTTTCTGTGTGAGGGAAATCTCATCCATCCAAAAATAACTGACGTGTAACAAGAAAAAATGAAGAACATAATACAAAAACGATTACCGGACAATATTGGAGAACGCTACAAAAGGAAGACTATGTTTGAGTGCAACAGAAAAAAATGCCTCACAACAAGGGAAAATCTTGCTTTTATGAAAGTACTATGAAAAACGAAGTTTATTATTGTGGAAAATATTTAATAAGAAACAAAAAAGCACGCGAAAAATATATAAATACTTTCAGAAAAACATACTTTAAAAACAATCTATCTTAAAAAATCTTTAAAAATGTTTTTTGAAATGTAATTGTGTGAAAAATCATTATTTTATACGCTAAACAAAATTAAATTATTTTGATACATTTATATCTCAGTGCTCTCTAGTTCTCATTATCTTTAAAACTACCATCTAAATGATCATTGAAGTTGAATAGATATGATGTTTCTTTGAGTGTATGTAATATAACATATACTTATTTCCAAAGCAAGAATGGATTATTTTATAGCAAGTTAATATTAGCAACTAAGATATTTTTAAAAAGATGTCTTATATTATAAATATAATGACATTATGTGCCATAAAAATTAAAAGTGGAGTAAAATTTAGCCAAAAGTATATGAGCTAAACAGCATATTTCAAAAATATGCTTCTAATGAAACGTTTCTTTATTATTATTAATTTATATATAATATATACATTTAGTTTTGAAAATCGTCATTGTATTATTTGTCTATGTTTCTTTTTTTTTTTTTTTGATATATTTGCAGAATATCTTCCTTAAAATGTAATTATTGAGTTTGAAAGAATGGCATCATTAAAATTAAATTGATTTTCAAGTGTGTATGTATATTTAAAATTGTTTAGAATTAAATATTTATTTTCATAAATATTTCAAATTTTGTTATTTAAAACCAAAAATTATAAAAAAATGAAACAATTTTAACAGCTAATTATATATATATATATATATATATATATATATATATATATATATATATATATATATATATATATATATATATATATATATATATATATATATATATATATATATATATATATATATATATATATATATATATATATATATATATATATATATATATATATATATATATATATATATATATATATATATATATATATATATATATATATATATATATATATATATATATATATATATATATATTAATTTAAAAGCTAGTAAGCTTTTGGAAGACAGAAACATTTTTTTCTTAAAAATAATGGCTTTTGAAGGATAAAAAATGTAATCATTGATACACACAGTATTGAGAATAATAATTATTATTATTCTCAATATTTTCATGAATATATGTCTCTTGAAAACATACATAATATATACTAGATAGCATATATATAGTGGATAAATATGAAATGCATTTGTAAATGAATATATATAATTTTAGATACACGTAAAATATGTAGTTGGAAAATAACATAAAGGTTACTTTTGATTTATTACAAACATATAAGCTCCTAAATATAGGGATTGTATTGTAGTGTTTTAATAATGTGTTTTTAAGCAAAATCAACTATATTTTATTTAGGGTTAAATAAAGGATTTCTTAAAGAAGAGATTGTCGTGTATTTACTAAATCTTGTCACGTTTCTCTGTTTGTCTTAGAAATTCACTTTCAAAACTTTCGTTATAAAAACTTGTTTTTTATTGTTGTTTCCGTGACTGTTGTTTATTTTATATACAATATTTTTCTGTCAAATACATTTTTATAGCATTTTATTGAAAAGGTATTTTAATAAAAATGTATTTTATATTGTCATATCATTTAATAAACAATATATGTATGTATATGATAAATAATTATATGAGTTAGTAATAATTTCTCAGTCTTATCCAACTTTTAATTTAAGAAGTTCAATGAAATTGATTTCAAGTAAAAAAATAAATGAAAAGTAGAAAAATAATCTAAAATTTGAAGAGCACTTTGAATGATAATAATCGTACACTTATGTAGCAATAAGGATATAATAAATGAATAAAAAATATAGCATATGTAATAAGAATTTTTAAAAGATGTATTTTTAGATCTCTAATTAAAATATTTCCTTCCATATATATTGTCTCCATTAATGTAGAAACGTTTTGGCCTGAAGTGTTTCATTAACAAATTTCAAAAAAAGTGTATTGAAAAAAATTAATTTCAAAAGTTTTAGTTTTCAAAAAAATTTCATTGCTTCAAGAAAATTGCATTAGTTAGATTTTCTCTCTCATTTAATTGTAGCAACAAGATTAAGCATTTTTATCCAATTTGACTGCTGAAAAATCTTTCCGAAATTTCGCTATCCATATTATATCTTATGTTTTTTTCTGTACATATTTTTGTCATATAAAATAGGTGCGGTATTCAAGTAAATATTTATGATAACAAATGTTCATATATATTGTAGACTGTGATTTCTTTGAGCACACGTGCAAAATTACCAAATTTTTCAATTTAGTGTGAATACAATCAAGTTCTTTTGTGCATAGTTATGTAAAAAAAGACATAAATATGTGGTTTGATTTTGATGTAAATAAAATATTTCACGAGTGTTCTGAAATAATATTCAAAGTTAATATATTAAGACTATACACCTAATATAATGTTCAAAATTTGAATGATTATTCAATTCTAAATATTTACTTTTCCTGTTTCATATCGTATCGTTTTATCTTCAAAACAATTTTTCTTGAATGCCTAAAAATAAATACTTATTCTTTTCTAATATTTGTTATTTAACACCATTTATGAGATTATTTTTATCCAGTTTACTCTAGTATGGAATATCCTGGGCAGTAAAAATTGTCTTGAACTAAAATTTTAATTTTTTCTTTTGGTTATAAGTATTTGGTTCTATGGAGGAAGTATTTAAATGTATTTATATTCTTGTTAAAAATAGAAAATAAAATAAATGAAACTCAAGATTGGCAACAAATATTTTAACATATATTTCTTGTAAAGGACACAATATTAATAAATATAGCTTATATTTAAAGAAAAGGAGAAATCCAGAAAAATTGTGAAGGCTGTACAAATAAATCTGGCTGATACAGAAAGATTACCTACCCATTCCAATTTTTTGGCGCTGTGTAGATGGTTGAATGACACCACTGTTATAATTTCTTCCACCTGTATAAGGAGGCTTCGCAGATGGTCACCATAATACTCCTTATAGTTCAAAGGTCAAATTATGAATAACAAAAATAAATAAGATAAAAAAAATGATTAGTTGTATGTTCTAGTGTTTATAAATAAGCCAGCGAAACCGTTCCAAAAGAACACAATCCTGTAACAAAGGACAGTATCAGTATCAGTAAACTTGCTGTTGCAGAATATAGAAACGCCCCAGTGAGACCACAAATGGGCAGGCAAGAAGAAAAGGAGCACATGAGGTAAATTAGGAAGTGGGAGGTACCAAAAGACTTAGGTCTGAGCTTTCAGCCAATTCTAAAAACACAACTGCTACTAAGAAATCCATTTAGAACTATCAGTCTGAGACTCTTAATCTGATTGTTAAATATTCTAATGCATCCATGGTGAAGGATTGATTTCCTCCCAACAAATTTAATAAGGAGATTGTTAACTCCATATAGACAGAATTGGATAAGGTCCTTATAGGAAATCATGTGACTAATGTTTGTTGCTTCAGCTTAGTATCTGGATCACTGATCCTCCAATGTGACAACTTGAAAACCGAGTAATGAATTAAAAATAGTCTTCCATGGTAACAAGCATTTATTTTGGAATGTTGAAATCTTTAGAATGGCGTACTCTATAAAAATCTGTGGAGACACTTTCTATTATATGGATCTTTGAGGTTGTCAATGAAACTGCAGTAGTTATCAAAGAGACTAATTATGGTACCCGTTTGATTTAGACTGGGGAAACTTTAAAATCCTCCGCGACCCAAACTTTAAGTTCTATACTATTGAAGAGATGGAAGTAATCCCATCAGGCCACTTTCTCTCAGGTAAGTAAATACTATTCTACTTCTGGTAAGGAAAATGAATTATCAAGGATTGCAGAACTGGGATTATATGCTGTCTTCTATACAATTATTGAGTTTTTGTCTCCCATATTTATGACCGAGCTAGAAAAAGCTCTGCAGAAAATTCAAATAAATGAATATTTTCACTTGTTACAAGAGAGGCAGTTATTCTTCAAAGTTTCTTTGGATGCCACTATGGTAATCATCAACAGAATAGCTGAAACTATCCTTCATTATAATCTATAAGCTTCAGTTTTTCTTAGCAGGAAGATGACTAGAGAGAAGATGGACATTGTATTTATTTAGGATTCATGAATCCACCATATGGTTCTGTTTTCTGCTTACATGTTCAAGATTTCAAAATATTTATATGATAAATGTTGTTTGAGAGGAACAGCTTGTACAAGAACTAAATACCTTACTTCTAGTAAAATACCTGATAGGTATTGATGTTGCAGTAGAATCATCTAATTTATTACAAGGAACAAAACATTAAATCATTTTTATGTTTTCATATATTTCTTTTGTAGGTACAGACACGTTCAATATGCAAAAGAAATAAAAGTACAATCGTATTAAAAGAAGACGTATTTGTCATTCTCATGTGTAGTAGAATATGCATGCACAAAAACTGTTCTCGTAAAAGAGTAACTGTCTATTCTGACAATCAAGCTGAATTAATGGCTTTAACGAAGTCTACTAACACTTCTGTTCTTGTCTGGTCTTTTCTAATGGGCCTGTCTAACTTAATGTGTGTGTCAATTGGCTAAAAATAATCCTCTCATATTAATGTGGGTGTCTGGACACTCTGACAGATATATGGTCGCAGTAAAAAGTTCTTTTGTAACCACTTACCTTAAATCTAAAACCATGTATGAAACAAAACTTTAAATACAATTTCATAAAAGAATCTGAAATAACATATATTAAAATAACCTGCAATATATTTTTAGCTAAACTGTTTGTCTATAAGCCTTATAAACTGTAGATAGTTTCAAATATAAAAATCAAGAATTATTGATATGTACCTTTAAATTTGATCTAAGAAAACTTATTAATGTAATTTTAAGAACATGATTACAGAAATTTTGAAACTATCTTAAGATTGTTTCAAAATAAGTGACTTTGATCATCAAATATTTCAATACGCCTTTAAAATCCCGATTTGTTTTGATACTATATAAAATATGGGCTCACACACATTCTTTATTTAAAACTTTAATGAAGTAATGTCATAACTGTAGACCTTAACCATAAAGATCCATGCAGCCAACTAATTGGAATAGTACAATTTAATATCATATAATCATGTCATTAAAAAACGTAAATGAAGGAATAGTTATAATTTAAAAATATTTACACAAAATTTGAGTATAAAGAAAAACATTTTAAGCAATAAATGAAAATTTAATTGCATGGTACACTTAGCAATAATATAATGAAAAAATACTTAAATTATATAATACACACATTAATCAAAAACTTGATATTGATTTTTCTCATGAATTAAGTTATTTTCAGTGAGTGATCTATGACACCTACATTATATTTTTCGAATATATTTAACATCAATAAATTCATAAAGCACTGACTGTAATTTCCTACACTTTCGATCTCTTAGCAGTTCATTTATGTTAAATATAAACTCTAAAACTAATATTAATTTTCAAATTTTGTTACTAATTTCAGTGTTTCTGTCCAGTTATTTTTATCAAGGGAGCTAGATGAATGAGCTTAATGTTTAATATATGCTTATATATATACATATATATATATATATATATATATATATATATATATATATATATATATATATATATATACATATATATATATATATATATATATATATATATATATATATATATATATATATATATATATATATATATATATATATATATATATATATATATATACATATATCTATTTAATTTGTACTAGAATTTTTATCAGTTTATAATAGTTGAAAGCTTGATAATTTATTTAATGAAGAATGTTCGTTACATATTGAAAACCAAATGCTGCATTTTGTATGATATTTCAAGACAATTACAGTTCAATGTTTCTTATAACCCCTTTATTAAATTCACGACTAAGAAAATAATATAGAAGTATGATTATAATTATTATTATTGTTTATGTATAACGTCGCTAAAATTATTTAAATTTGTTAATGCGCAAAATGTTTGTAAATATTGTTGTTTATTCTTTTTAAATTGAAAATCATATTTTACAAATTGATTTTTATTAATTACTTAAAAAATAAATTTCTTTAAGTTGCTATTTTGTTTTCTACTAAATCATACCAATACAAATAGAATTTAAGATACTGAAAAGAGTTTAAAATAAACTTAGAAACAACTTTCCTCTCCCAAAGGCAATATCAATATATAGAGCTATCCATACTAAATAGAGAAGAAATCAAAGATAATGTGTTTGATAATCACAAGTTCCATTATCATAATCACACTATGATTTTATATACCCTGTAAAAATAAAGAGAACTAATTTTGAAAACGAAATATTACCCGCATTTTAAAGGTCATTAAGGATATTTATTTAAGGAAGCATACTAAAATTATTCATTAGCTTAAAATATATGTCGATATATTAAGCTTAAATACTACTTATTAACAACATATAGCCCATTAAATGTGTTTGATCATGAAACTTAAAGCAAAGTAACTCATCATCATTTTCCTTGGATCTAGACTTAATACAATGAAGTTACTCATAGTTTTATTAATGCAAATTTGAAGCAGAAAACATTAAGAATTTTTGGGAAGGCTGCAAAATTTTAATAAGCCTTCTATAAACAAAATAAATATAATCCTTGTTTAAAATTTAAGAGTCTTAGAAATAGAAAAAGTTGTGCCTAATTATAACAAAATATGCTACACACAAAATTGTAATGATATAAATTTATTTATTAATTTTGTGAAATATTTTACGTTCATTGTAATAACATTTTGTTAATTTATTAACATCATTAGAATATTGAATGCAGATGCTTGAAATGCTTGTTAAGCTAAAACATAATTTTATTAGTTAATTTTATAAGACAAATAATTCAGGATAGTTAAAAAATAGTAAAGTGATAGTTATAACGTTAATACTAATGATAATAACATAAAAATTTAATTTCAATCAGAAAATTTAGATTAAATAATTGTCAGTTTCTTATTATGTGCATTGAAACAATTTTTGTTGTTAAATAAATCAGCAAATTCAGTCAATCAAGAAAATATAATCTAAAATTATACATTTTTCCCTTAAAATTCATTTTCGAAAAAAATATGATTACTATTAAATAATCATCACAAATTAATAAATGATATAAACAGAATAACGACTTCAAAGTAATTGTTCCTAACTTTTAGGAAGCTGTGGGTTTCAAATAAACAATACAGTAATTTTTGTCCATCCTACATATGTGTAGTGTTTTGAAGTTCTAATAAAAATGTAGATTTGATAAAAATTAGCTAAAGTTTGTCGATAATATTTGTATTTCCTACATAATATTAATTACACAAAATTAAATGAAGAAGAAACATGTACCTTTATCATCTACAGCATGAAATTTAAAAACATTAGCTTTCATTTTACTAATAATATTAATTTTGCCTCCATATTTGTTACAGAAAATATTGAAAAGTATTTGAAAAAATGCACTATTTTACCATTTTAAGGGTAAGAAATAAAAATTGGAATAGACCTAATTGAAAAATGATAAAAACTATCGCGTTTCCTTGCTTCTTTTCTCTAAAAGAACTTTATTTATAAAGGTATATATATATATATATATATATATATATATATATATATATATATATATATATATATATATATATATATATATATATATATATATATATATATATATATATATATATATATATATATATATATATATATATATATATATATATATATATATATATATATATATATATATATAATATATATATATATATATATATATATTATATATATATATATATATATATAACGTGCATGGTTTTTTAATTATGTATTGCATTCTCTCAATTTCCTTGCATCTTTTATATAAAACTATTCAATGAATTTTAATGAATTCAAACTTTTTAAAAAGAACAATTTTGTTTGCAAAAAGGAGTAACTTAGTAAAAATAAATTGATTATATCAGAAAAACTTTAACTAATATAGGAAATTTTTCTCTACTAATTTCATTAGAAAATATCTAGTCAAGATCCATTAATAAATATCTGCATTGAAATATTGAATAATATACATTTTGCATTACAAAAATTACTTTTCAGTTTAAAAATTTAAAATGATTATATTGAAGATTAAAAATATTATTATAAGGCAACGTAAATCAATCACTATATAAAGAAATAATTTATAGGGGAATTCTAAATATTAAGTTAAATGTTCCATGTGTATTTTGTCATGTTTAAAAATTCGAATGAGACTAGTTAGATGAATACTTTTCAAAATTATTTAAAATTAAAAATATATTTAAGCAAACATAAATTTACTACTTATATGTTTCATTTTCATTCAAAATAAGAGTTGCTCGGTTGTTTTAATTACATTCATTAGAAATGTTCTTTTCAAAATGCTTATTACACTTTAAAATAATCGACACTGGTGTTTAGGGCAAACGTTTTCTTACATTTAAGAAAGCTTTATTTGAATTAGAAAGAAAATTTAAAATAATTTGCGCTTTTATTATTTGCTTATCTTGAACATATTACATTAAATTAAATTGGTATAATCAATATTTTTGTCATATAGTAAAAGTAAATTCTGGTACGAAATCAGAAAAATATTTATTTAAGTCTAAGTTCAATCTAATTTGAAATATTTATGGTTATACAGAAAAAAAATTGTTTTCTTTATTATAAAATATTAACTAAATTCATAATATTTGTTTGAAGTTTCCAAAAAATTAACAATTTATATCACGTGTTGAAACTATTTAATTTATACTAATAACATTAATTAGAAAAATGTCATATTATACTGGAACAAGTATGGAAGTCATACATTTTCACAATATTTTCTCTTTAATACAGTTTCAAAATGAGTTAATTAATAAACATATGAAATAAAAAATATATTGCATTGCAGTTTTCTGTTTCTTACTTTAACATACTTAGTAATCAAATGAATGTAACATAAATCCAATAAATAGTTATGATACTTTAAACCTATTGTAAAATTTTATTAAAAGTAATAAACTAAAAAAGCAAAAGGGAATCATAATTTCCCTCTATTTAATGATCATACCTTAAAATAATAAATAGTAAAATAACATGTATGCGTATAAATTTCTGTAATATAATAAATTTTCTGTTAATATTGTATCCGAATTAATTGCTTGAAAGCATAAATTATTTGATATTGAATAATAAATTTAAACAATTATTTATACAAATATATTTACATATTTGTACGAATATATGTGGTTGTTGGTACTAATGACACTTGGACAAGCCAAGCTCGCTATGTCTCGGCTATGCAACGTTAAGTCTATTTGGAGCGTCTTTCGTTTAATCAGAATACCCAGAATGTGAAAGTACGACTTTTGCTCTTCAAATTATCCAATAGATGACAGCACTAGAGGATCTACTCCCACAATTTTGGCATTGATCTGAAGGGGGAGTAAATTTCGCCAGACCATTGCACCCATGGTAATTGCTCAACAACCGACCACAGGACTTATATAACATCACAAAACGTACACGTATATCGCATATACTCGGTGGGTCTTTGGCGGCATATGGAGTCAAACCTCACCCTTCCGGATGAAAGGCCGAAACTCAAACCACTAGGCTACCACAACCCCGAAGATATATTCTAATTGATATAAATATTATAACGTGAAACACAATGATCGACAGAATACATTATTCCTTTATTCAAAATAAGGCAATAACCCAAAGGTAGGTCATATTGTTTTAGTACAGTGAATATAATAGGGGCTCCAGCCTAGTCCACGCGTGTCGTAAAACGCGAGACAATCTGGAAAATGTTTAAAGGATTTGAGATTTGGATGTTAGAACATTTACTTTCATTGTATAAAAGTAAAGGTCTCCACACGCTAATTGAACAAATACATTTTTACCGACTTAACCTTTTTGCTATTCAGAAGGTGCACTGACTTTGAGAGAGAGTTTTGAACAATAAAAACTAACCTGTATTTTACAGTTGTGATCCATATAAGCATGTTTATGGTACAGGATTTTTTGTAAATAAAACAATTAAATACCTTGTTTTTTATTTTAAGGAGAAAACAAGTAGAAATGTGCGGACCTAGAATATAAGGTGTGTTTCAAACTTACAGTGTTATATGTGCTCATGTTTTAAAGGAAGAAAAAAGTAATGAGCTGAAATATCTTTTTTACAGCGATTTAAATGTCCTCTATTGTGAATGTCCTCAAAGAGACATCAAACTTGTATTGGGGGAATTTAATACGAAAATTGGAAAGGAAAATGTTTTCCGATCTATCATTGGATATCATATATATATATATATATATATATATATATATATATATATATATATATATATATATATATATATATATATATATATATATATATATATATATATATATATATATATATATATATATATATAGCCTAATTAATTTTTAATCAGATTGACAACTTTCTGATTGACGGCCGGCACTTCTCCGGCCTGTTAAATGTTAGGTTCTTCTGTCGTACCAATATCAATTCTGACCCTAATCTGGTTGTGGTTAAAATGAGAGCTAACATATCAACATTCAAGTACAAGCATAAAAAAGTGAGGGCAGGTTTAACTTATTCAAGCTCAACAATCCGAATATTAAAGAAGAATTTGTAGAAATGTTGAATCACAAAATCCGGGACAGTGAATCGGTGGATCCCAATGGTATTGAAGACTAATGGCTACATGTAAAAGAAGCTATCCTTACCATTTCTGATCATATTTTAGGGCAAGCAGAGAAGAATCCTAAAAAAAGACTGGTTTAATGACGAGTTCAAACTAGCAATTTATCTTAAAAATAAAGTTTACCTCGCTATATGTTACAGAAAAGGTTCACAAGAAGATGAGCAGACGATAACAAATCGCTAGGAGAAATGAAAAGAGGATTTACAAAGCAAAAAAGCAACTATTTTTTTAAGATCACTTCGCGGATGCTGAGCATCTAAAAAGTAGCAATGGAAGCAGAGATATTAGATAATTAACAACAGTCGAAATTGCTTCGAATCCAGAGTCACAATCTGTAGAAATCGCAATGGTGAATTTATGAATAACCCCACTGAAATATGTCAGAGATGGGTGGAATATTTTCTAACCTCCTTAGCATCTCCCATTCTGTTAATTCAGATATTGTATGCCCACAAAACCATCAACACACTCAGTCACCTCCACCTGTTTACTATGATGTTGAACTAGCTGTTAAGACGTTAAAGCTAAGCAAGGCGTCTGGTCCTGATAGAATTTCAGTTGAACTCTACAGGCATGGGGGAAGATTACTAATGAAAAAAATTCATAAAATTATTCTCTTCGTATGAAACGATGAAATTCTACCCTCTGATTGGACCCTAGGCATCATCTGCCCAATCCACAAAAAGGAAGATCCTTACAAACTGTGGTAACTACCGAGGCATCACCCTTCTAAACTGCATCTATAAAATTTTCTTGATAATCCTCTTCAACAGAATTTCTCCGTGGGTTGATAGTGCCGTAGGAGGATATCAACGGAAGAAAGGGTAAGTCCATCTCCGAACAAATCTTTAATCTACGTCAAACACAGAAAAAGAACTAGTAAATTTAATGTTGATCTTCACTATTTTTGATTTCTAATCAACCTATGACAGGTTGATCGTGATTTCTTACTTGTTGCTCTTCAAGAGCTAGGTACGCCAAGTAAATTTGTGCAGCTTATAAAATATACTCTGAATTGTAAAGTTTCTTGCATAAAGCTGTCAGGTAGTCTCACAGACTACTTTGAAATTAAAGATGGAGTGAGGCAGAGAGTTGCTTTTGTGTGTCTTCTACTTAACTTGGCTCTCGATTAGATCATTCGCGACACTGGCGTTAAGACAAAGGACACTATTTTCACTAAATCTGTATATATCCTGGCTTATGCCGATGATTTAATCTTAATCTCAAGAACAAAAAGCATCTAAATGGAAGTTTTCAGATCGCTCAAAACAGCTGCAGAAAAAATGCACCTTAACATTAATGCAGACAAAGCCAAGTATAAGCCGATGACGAAATAATCTGCGAGCCCACGGACATTTTAAGTTGAAAATCTTAAAGTTAAACTGGCTAACAGTTTTACATATCTAGATTCAAAAGTTGATTCTCATAATGACATAATTTCTGAAGTAAAGAGGAAAATGTTTGCTGCTAATCTCTTCTCATATGGACTGTGATTTTTTTTTAAAATCGAAACTAATCAAAAGATCTTCAAAAATCTCGCTGTGCAAAACAATCATCAGACATTGTTTCCACTTATAGATGCGAAGCCTGGACTCTAATAAAAATCTCAGTCAAATAAAAATACTTGAACGAAAAGTCTCAGAAAGATTTTTGGTGCTGAAATGAGAATGGAGTTTGGAGGCACAGATACAATTTCGAGCTCTTGACTTTTCAAGGAAACTGACATCGTCAATTATATTAAAATATGTCGCTTGAGATTTGCGAGCCATATCTGTGGAATCCACACCTCGTTTTTGACTTCAAGAATTTTTAATTATATGCCCATTGTACACAGGTGTAGGGGTTGGCCCAAACTTAGATGAACAGATTGCGTAGAAAATAATTTCAAAGTGCTAAAAGTGACAAATTGAAGAACTGTCGCCTCCCGGAGAACACAATGGAAGAGTGTTCGGAGGAAAGTCTTGGCCCACCCCGGGCTTTCGTGTTGAAGAAGAATATAATAGGAGAGAACATTCCATTTTAATTAAATTACATTTTACGAAAATACTGTCAAACTAAAATCTCTCAAAATTAATTGGTGATTGAAAAATAAACAAAACAATAATTGTAATCACAGTTAGAGAGATAATTTTTTCACATTAATCTTAATATTTGTATACAAAACATTGCCTGTCGCGATATCAAATAACACCATTAATTTATACTTATAGTTTTCTTAGCTTACCTCTTCTAATGTAACTAACATGTTCCCTGATTAAAGTAGTGTTAAAATTAGCATGGCTTTGTTTTTGTTAATAAGATCCAGAGAAAATTCACCATGATACCTTTTTTTATCTATTTGTCAGTTTAAAGAAAAAATTACTATTTCGTTGCTCTATAATAATTGCTTAAATAGCACATTATTATAATTTTGTGCAGTTTTATACTGCTTAAAAACAGAATACATTCTTATTGCATTCTACTGTGTGATTACTTTAATAGATATCATCAAAATATATTATAAAGTATAGATTTTGTAAGATCTAATATTTATAAAGATTACTAATACCTGAAACATAACTCGTTTCGTGTAAAAAGATAATTTTAAAACCAAAATAATTTAAATATATGTTACTTTTCACACACACGTGTGTATGTGTGTGAGAAACATATACATAAAATATTATTTATACTTAATTTTTTATAATAATCTTTCTGAACCATTGTTAAAAATAAAAAAAATGTTCTTTGTATATTCTTTTAACGTATTGAATTTTGTAAAGGACAAAATTCCAAATAGCTCACGAAATTTAATATTTGAGTGAGTAATATTAATAATATTTTTTTATAATTAATTATGGTAATTATAATTATAGCTATGCAAATCAGGAATGATACTCAAAAAATATACTTTCATTTAATAGAAAGTAATTGAATTATTAAACCTTTTTGCATTGAGAGATAAATACTTGTCTATTTGTCAGATAATTCCAAAACCATAATAAAACATTTTACCTTAAAAATAAACTTTTACTATGTTCTGGACCTTTTAACAGAATCAAGAGTTTCTACATGACTCTGAATACCGACGATCTTATATTATACCCAAGGGATCAAGAGCTTTGTTGCAGAACTTTGACTTTTTATGAGGATCTTCAGCAAACACTTTATTCCCTCGAGAGTAATTGCTAGTGGTTAAATGCCTTTATAAATTACACCAACTCGGGAATTGAGCAAAACTTGAAATTTATGCAATTCGTTGGTGAACATAAAAGCTACCAGACTATTCTTCGTATTACTCTACACTTATACTCAAGTTGCTTCACTGAATGAAGCATATTGAGTTTCTCAATTTTTGCTTATAAATTAAAATTTTTATAAATTTTCCTGTTTTAAAATAATTTTATATACAGGAATTATAAAACTGGAAGTAAATATTGAAATTTCAGTTATACTTATCATTGCAATATTCATTTTTACAAACATATCTAATTTTGCATGTCTATTATTGTGTGTAAATGATTTTCCATATTTAAGTAAATATCTACATCTTTATTTTAATATTTTTATAAATATTAAGCTAAGTTGCGTAATAAATATAGAATTAATGTATACTTTTACTTGAAAATCAATATTTGTGTGTGTGTGTGTGTTTAGTTAGAAATATAAGTATAGCATAACATGATTTTATATATGCTTACTTCAAATATATTAAGCTTATTTTATTCTAAATATCACAAATGGAAGCTGAATAATATATTCTTATAAATACCTTTTACTAATATAACATTCATATGCTAATAAATTAAGCCATAATTAAAGTATAAATGGGATTTTTTACTCTAAAAATATATATTGAATAACTTAATTATCATGAAATATATATATGTGTATGTTGGTTTTTTAAAAGTTTTGGAAGAAATATAGTTTTTGTTCCTTTCAAAGTTTAAAATATCTAAGAAATTCTCCCCGAATATTCTAACAAAAAATATCAGGATGAAAGTAAAATATCGAATGTGAAATTTTTACTGAAATGAAAATTCAATTTTCAGTATTTTTGTCCTTTGAATTCAAAGCGTGAAGGACGCCAAATGGACTGTCAGATTTGGTGTTCCTCAAGAATTTCACAAAATAAGTCTGTGGAAACACTTTAAAGCGGACTTATGTCTGTAAAAACATACATTTCGTCTCCTAATGCTTTTCATTCTACCATTTTTTTATTTATATTCTGAAGAACTTTAAAGTAAGTTAAAAGGTAAATTCAGAAATTAAAAACTCAAAATTTACAAGATAATAATTTCTTATACATGGTAAATGATAGCTTCTTTAGAAAAATAATTTCTTACACACTTTGAATTTAAACCATTAACCTTGAAGAGTGTTCTCTTTATGATTTTTCTCTTTACAATATTTATTACGTTCAAAATCTTTAAAATACAAGACTGTTTCTCAACATGCAAAACTTATCAGTTTAAGCTTATGGGTTGTGGTAAATTATTTGTTGGAAGAACTTTGCAATAAAGTTCCATGTTAACAACTAAAAACACTTTGTTTTTTAAAAAATGTTAAAAAATTATTTCCATTTTTATCATTGATTAAATATAAAGGTATTTAACATATTAACTTTATGAATTATTTGATAACAAGAATTTCAATGCTACAAGAAACTTTGAATTTTATATAATAAATCAATCAATAGTTTATTGGTTTCTTTCCTCTCCAGATCCAAATCAAAATTGAGGAAGTGGATCCTCTGAAGGTGCTATCTATCGGAAGAGTCTTTGAACAAAGTCGTACTTTTACCTTCATGGTGCTCTGATTAAACGAAAGACACAACCTTCTGACTCTGTTTCTTAGGAATCGACTAACAATCTTGGCTTGTCCAATCATCATAAGTAACAACAACAATAACAAACAATAGTTAAGTATTGGATATATGAATATTTTAAATAATTACATTAAAACCGGAGCAAATGTAATACAGTATGACATGGAAAGCGTCTAGGAATAAATATGTTGTTTATTTAAGTGTAAGTGTGAAGAAAAAAAGCATGTCTTTGAGAAAAAAAATTAAAGTGTGTTTTACTCAACTTCTTATCTCAAAAATAATCTCCAAGAAATATTTCATTTTTACAGTTTTTATACTAACAAATCTTATATAATATAAATCAACCCTATTGACTGGATTTTATGAGTGAAAATTTATTCAAGAAAAGATAGTTAAGAAATATTCTTATCAATAAAAATTTAAATCAAATTTTAACTGAGCTTTTCTAAAATAATAATAAATGAAAGAAATATCTATTTTCTTTCATAACTATATTACTTGAATAGCATGATCTATGATAGGTTACATTTTATTTTTCAAAACATTTATTTCTTTTCAATTTTAATACGTAATGGTCAATTTTAATACGTAATCTGATGTTAATGAAATTAAATGTTAATTTTAATCTTTTGTAAGAAGTTGAATGTAAAGTTTAAATTATATTTCCCATTTAATAATTATTTAATAGGAAGAATAGGATGAACATATAGATAAAAAGGATCAACATTAGACTACATTTATTTTTATATTAAAAAATTTTCTGTGGTACAGTAAATAAGAAATTCAGTAAAAATTTATCCTTATTTAATTTCTAGTTTAAACCATATTTTTAAAAGTAAAAATAATTGAAAAACTTAGTTGCTATTATAAAATGTCAGTGTTAAGAACTATTTATAATAAATACAATCACACACAATACGTTGCTCTGTTAATAACTTATTTTTTATTATTTTATAACTTATTTCAAAAGTTATTAATTTTGTGTTAAAAGTCTCAAGAAGTTAAATATGATGAAGAAATTCAATGATAAACAAAGATGAATAATGAGTTACGAAAACGTATTATTGTCACATATCATCATATTGATAAATTCCTCAACCAAATACTGAATGCTGTTCCAAAAATATAAGAAACATACTATAATGAAGGCATTTTTAAAGAACATCATGGAAGAGGTTTAATCTGATTAGCAACTCGATGTAGAATATATAACTGTGGCTCAGGGGTCGGCAACTTGTTTGTCCTTAAGGGCGCAGTACTAAATTTGAAAACCACCAAGGATACATATAGTACAGATAATCAACAGGTATAAGTAGGCATTAAAAACAGATTTTTTATAACTTTATTTTGTTGGTGTCATACATAATGATACATATAATTCAGTGTGAAACTTGAGTGTCCATATTTTCAGTTAATTTCTTATAATTAGGGGAAGTTTCCGGTCCTTAAAGAATTATCTAAATGTGAGTCATTAAGCTTTGTTCGGTATTTTGATTTCAAATATTTCAGATTTGAGAACAAAGACTCGCAATTGTATGTTGTTGCACAATATAAATAAATATTTAGCACACATTAAAATAGGATACTTATTTTAATCGACTAAATTCCAAAACATTTTTTCATTACTATGCGCATTTAAAATAATATCTCTTTGCAAGTTTATTAGTTCTAATTCTAGGTTTTTGATATTATGAATCTCGAAATACTCTGAAATTATTTCAAGGACTTCATCTTCAGTAATACTGAATGGATTTATGAAAAATCTTAGAACGGGTTCTAATGCTGCAAAATCTTCAAATCTAGAAGAAAACTCTTCTACTAGCTTATCAATAATTTCTAAATATGATGTAGCAGTAAAATTTCCATTATTCAAATTTAAACTCTCAACAGTATATTTTATAATTGGAAAATGTGATAATATTTTTTTTTCAATAGATGGGATTGTAATAACACTAACTTATATTTGAATGTATTTACTGCTCTAATCATCTCAGCGAAATGCTGATTTTTCCCTTGTATTTTTAAATTTAATTCAATCAATTTTTCCGTTATATCTGTCAGAAATTCGAGGTCGATTAGCCAATCCTTATTTTCTAATTGCTCGTAAAATTTGCCTCTTATTGCAATAAATTCCTATATTTGTTGCAAAAGCATGATAAACCCCTCAAGTATTTTACCTCTGCTCACCCACCTCACTTCAGTATGTAAAAGAAGATCCGTGAACTGAACGTCCTTATCTTCCAAAAGTAATTTTAACAATCTGTGTTGCATAGCTCGCGATCTTATGGAATTAATAATATTTGTTACTATTGTAAATAAATACGTGTTGAAAACCGATTGTTTTTACGCATAACATTTCCTGATGTATGAGGAAATGTTACGAAATAAATTTTGGAAATAAGGAATCCTGTCTACATAAGGCAATAAATCATTTTTTCTCAGCAGTCATCGCTGGTGCCCCGTATTTCGTAATTGACGATAATTTTTGTACAAATAATTTTACAATTGACGATAATTTTTGTACAAATGATTTTACATAAGTGTTATACTTTCTTAAAAGTAGAAAATATATCTTCTCCTCTGTTGCTTCCCTTTAGTAGCAGAACTTTAAGGAATTATTCTTTTGTTCTAAAATCCGGAAATATCATCTTTACGCAAATTAATAATTGTGATATATTTTTCGCGTCTGTCGATTCATCCATGTGTATAAAAAAGAAAATACAGTTTTCCATATAATTTGCTGATTCTGCCTCCAAATTCTCCGTAATTACTTTAATTCTTCTAGTAATAGTTCGTGATGATAATTGCAACGTGTTTATATATAGCTGAAACTATTTTCCTTTTATTTTTAAATTCTTAAAAAGGTGAATCAGCAGCTTCTAACATGGTTTTAATAAGCCGGAGTGTGGCTCATTGTAATGTAGTTAAATTTACAATTAATGAGTTAGTAACGTATTGTTACTCTCATTAATCATTTATTAAATAAAATGTATAATATTTTGTGTTTGTTTTCATAACATTATATATAATTTAATTTAAAATAAATTAAAATATTTATTTCTTCATTTCCCTAAATTTTTTCACTTTTAATTATTTTATTCTATTATTTATACATTAAAAATGGACAATATACTTAAATTTTTTTTACGTTTGTGTGAGAATAAATTATTTTATTAATATCACACACACACAAAACTATTATATTGAGATCACAACTAAAATATTTATGCAGATCTAATCAATTAATATATAAGTAATAAATGTGTGTGAATATATCATTATAGTGTAAGTTTATAAATAGGTTAATAATAATATTTTAGTCAATCAAAAATACTTACGTAACAGTACCTAACCTACCTTAATATATTCTGTAATACAATGTGAAAGAAGCGAGTAAGTAAATCAAATACATCATTTTTATATTTTGTTCCAACCTCTGAAGAATCTCACTTCTTATATATAAGAAAACTATTGTGAAATATGTGATATTAGTGTTAGTTGAAGCAGAAAGCTTTTTATGGAAGCAAAATAAAATATTTGCTAGCATTTACTTTTTGGAATTAGAATACAATACATTAGTAATTAAGTTTTTATAAGGTATTGATCTTTATTAATGTAATTTGGTATTAATTAGTAAGCTATTTTCTGTCAAGTTATATTCCTAGTATTAATTAATATTTTCAGCACTGTAGCAATCACAAAATATTTGAGAAATGAATACACTTAAATGTCACAAAAACATTTATTTTATCTATCTCAAGATATTTATGAAGTAATTGAAGTACCAAAGTAATTCTTAGACCTACTTAATATCGTCTGAAACTCCCATATCGTACAAAAATACTATTCAATTTGATATGAACACTAAATGTATCATGTTTGAAGAAAATTGGAGACATGCAGCAGAAAATTCCTACCTGTAATCCTATAGCTCATGTGATTTTTTATTTGTTTTTGGGCCTTAGTAGCCTAGTGGACAGGACATCGGCCTTTCATATGGAAGTTTGGGGTTCGATTCTCAATGCCGCCAAAGACCCACTTTGCTATATACATGGTCGTTAAATCTGTGGAATCGAAACTGATGTGGTAGGTGGTTGAACAGTTACCATGGATGTAATGATCTGGAAAACATTTCCTGTCCGATTAGATCCATGCCAAACTTTAGGGAGTAGAACCCCTAGTGATTCCATTTATCGGAGGAGCTTTGAGCAAAGTCGTACTTTCACCTACGCGGTGATCTGATTAAATGAAAGACACGCACTACTGGCTTAAATTTGCATAAGTAACGGCATAGTAGGCTTGACTTGTCCAAGTAGTAGATAAGTAATAACGATAACGTTGTTATTTTTATATATTAGTGTTTAAAAAAACACCATGGTACAAAACATTCTAAATAACCCTCATATTGTTCACGTTTGAGAATTTAGTTGGTAAAGGGGATGTCCCAAAATCAGTTGAATGCCTTGGAAGAAATATGAAGCCATACCCAAAATGTGGGGTAAAACACTCTCCAACTGGAATATTACACGTCAATAAAAATGCACAATAGATGTAAATGATCAGAATGGTTTCTTGCGAATGTGTCATGTGTTAGGCTTGCTTAAAATTTAAACAGAAATTTATATTTAATGTGAAAGGAGATCAGAGTACAGATTTGCCAAATCATGCTAATTTCATGAGATTCGTTTTATTTTAGAAGTATATTGACATTAAGAGTTTTCTGTTGAAAAAACTATGATCCATAAATTAATTAGATTTTTTCCTTATCCCTAAACATTAATTCTCTCCTTATATAATTGAATAAATAGTATTATGTATTTTATCTAGCAATATGTATCTAGATAGTAATAACCAAATGGCTGGTCTGACGCAATACTGGTAGACGTGAAGATTTCAATCTGTCATACATTTGTATCTTTGGCATCAAAAGACTATATCAAATATGATATGCTATATACTTTGTGCATTAGGAAGAAATTATAAAATTGTAAATAAGTTATCAACAATTAGAATTATAGCAAGAATTTGTTTGCTCACGTATGACTGACGTAATTTAAAACATCATATTTAAATTTAAGAGCTTAAACTTCAAATTAATAAGCAATAGCAATTTGAGTAACTATCATTTTGCAGAAGGAAAAAATCTCCTGTATGGAGTGAAAAAAACTGCCCATTTTTTGCCTAAGTATCATTGAATAATATTTGACTTATAATAATGTGGGAACATTGTGCATTTAGTGTAAAAATTCCACTTAATCTACAAATTTTTAACAATATGAGAACAGAAATTATAAAATGAAACTAATACTTACAAAAAATTAGGAACATGCAAATTTTCCTGTGAAATACAAGTTTTTACATATGGAGGAAAAGCCGGCCAACTTATCCAGTGCTCAGCGTGCCTGACTACGGATAGGGAGGTCCTAGGTTCGAATCCCGCTTCAGGCATGAATGTACTTTCTCTCTCTCTATCCTGTCTTTTCCTTTTCTTGTGTGTGTGTGGATGAAGTATGAATGATGCCTACCCTATAAACGGGTCCCTATGGCATGTGTGAGGGTGCGATGAAGGCCCACCCCCTGTGGTGCACCAGAGGCAACGCCTCGGCGGCAAAGAGTTCGCTGTGTCTTGCCGATCCCTTGGTATCAGGGAACAATAGATTAATAGACTCTGTTGCAGTTGTAACTGTCTACAATCTGTGTGTGTGTGTGTGTGTGTGTGCGTGTGCCATTGGAAAAAATATATATACTTTGTGCAAGCTATTGAAAAATCGCCTGTGAAATTTGCAGAATTTAAGAATATGTCGCATGTTTATTTCATTTAAGAACTTTAATCCTTCGAAGATTTCATTTTTGAGTACTGCTCTCTGAAATTTGTGTTGAAATATTAATTTTTGTAAAATATATAAATCTGTTACTTGAGTTAATAATTATAAAAGAAATAATAAAATAATTGCAATTCTTAAAAACTACTTGATGGAAAAATGACACATGAACTTCTCTTAAATATATTATATTCTAGCACATGTTATGGCATCAAATATGAAAGATCACTAGTTAATATTAATTAAGATACTAAGTAATTTTATAAATTCAGAACTACTCAACAACTAACTTTTAAAAAATAATATTTGCTTTACTGTACTTTTTAAATTTACTCTTTAAATAAATAAGGAATTCAAGTCTAAACTACTATTAAAAATTTCAAAATATTTTAGCTCACATATTGTTCCTTTGAGGAAACTAAAAATATCTTTTATTGAAAAGTATATTCTGTAAAATAAGCATATACCATTTAATAAGATATCTTTGATGATATGTGTAAAACCAGTTTTATAAATACACAAAAATACCAAAATAATTTGGCTAAAATGTTGGACTAGAGAAAAAAAATGAAAGTGTTTTCCTATTTTGTTTCTAAGTGCATAATTGAAAAACATTAATGTACATAATTGGGTTGAAATCTGATGATGCTATTTTCCTTATAAGTACATATACTGTACATAATTTCAGAAAACTATTAATACAAATAAAATGTATAACTTTATTTTAATCAATCACTTAGAGATCCCTTATGATACATATTAATATTTTTATAATTATTTTAATGAAAAAGTACATAATAATATTTTTTACACAAATGCTGTTCAATGCAAAATTAAAGAATAAAAACATTTTGGTATGTATCACAAAATGCTTTTAAATATTTCAAAATACCAGTGGAATTAAAGTTATTTCTGCTAGGGAAATACTTGATAAAATTATTATCTTTGCATTGTATAAATATTTTTATTTTAATTAAATTTAGTGTCAAAAGTTATTTATTTCACTTTTTCATTAATTGAAACAACATTTAAATCTTTCCGAAAGTGCATATTTGAATTGCTATTTCAGAAATATTTTCCTACAATTAAATTTCAGCTGCACAGAAATAATTTTATTGATTAAATCGCGAATGAAGATAAAAGCCAACGTGTGACAATGCAATATGTTTCTTCAAATCCCAACTGCTTACTTGACACTCTCATACTGACTAAATATTTGATTATTCGCAGTTTCCCATCAGGAAATTACATAGCAGCAAGAGTTATTATTAACATTTCTTCCCAAATGCATACAAACATTAGTACCGGTAACGAGTTTTCCGATGATGCTATTGTGTTTATAATGTTGTAAGCATATTCTGAGATAAATATAGGCTTAATGAAACAATAGGCTGATAGGAGACAAATTGTTTTGTCTATTTGGTCAGACTTAAAACAAATACTTTGCAATAGATTAAGTTTAATATATAAATGGTTATTATTTTACTATCCATCAGCATTCTTAATCATTTATTGGCATGTTCACTAAGAATAGTCTAAAATGTTTTTTTTCGGAAATAAATAGAAATTGTGCGAGCTATTTAAAACAATTTGAAAACTGAATAATATCTAAAAAGGATTACCTATAAAAATAGTATATTCATTTAAAACTAATGCATATATGTAAGTCAATACTGATACAGACTTTACACATTTGTTTTATTGTTTGTTTGTTTAATCAATTTAAATATCCCCTCTCTCTCCCTCATGCTGACATCTAATGTTCAACTTTTAAGAAGTTATTATCTTGATTATTGATAAATGATTCTCTGAAATGTAACAGATTTATTGGATATCAGTGATATTTCAGAATTGGATAAATGCTATTTTAATTTAGCTTTTATAAATTTTTTACTCATTTAAGAAATATCATAATACAGGAAAAATATGTTCATAGTGATTTTTGTCTTATATCATGAAAAATATACTAATTTACTAACTATATTTCCAAAATCCAAATACCAATTTTTTTCCTTCAGAGCTATTACAGAAGTATAAATTCGTATTAAGTTTTATCTCTAATGAGCAATCGAAGTGAAATAACTTTTTAATTTTAATTTGTTTTCTAAGTAGAATTTAACTGCTAAATTGAACTTTACAATCAAAATACATTTATAAATTAAATATAAATTTGCTTATTAGATTCTAAATTGCCCTTAATATTTTTTAATATTTTCATACGAAGAAATTGAAGATTCGTGTGCTAACATTATTTGTATGTTTCATCTTACAAAAATACCCCATTTCTAATATTTTGATGTTAAATAGCTTCCTTTTACAATGTTTGATTTTTAAATTTTGAAGTAGATATGGCTTTCACAGAATTAGAAACGTGCTGAGAGAGCGCTCTTGGAAAAAGTTGTTATTAATTATTTTTGAACACCAAAGAAAAGAAAATATTTGTATTTTCAGCGAACCTTGTTTCATTTATCCTAATAATCAGAAATAGTTTCAAATAAAGTAATAATAGAATAATATTTAATACTTTAAAATTATTCAATTTCCTATTTTTACTCTAAATAATATCGTCTAGCGTAAAGAGATGGAAGAATCGTTTCTAAATTTGTAAATGAATAAACACTTGGCGACTCTCTTCTTCCAACTGGGTGAATATTTTTTTAAAGTAAAGTCTTTGAATTTACAAGGGTATTTTTAATGCTTTTATGAAATTTTGAGTCAAAGAATGAGTGATGGATACAAGTGAGATTAAAGATTGATGATAGGAAATTGAACAGAATCTCTTGTAGTACTGTAGAAATTGAGCAAGATATTTTTAAAAGAGTTTAAATTTTTGAAATTCAATGAGAAACAATTTATTTTTTAAACATGAGGAAACATCTAGGCGAAGTGACACATATCCATATTAAACATTTTGGACCCAATGCTCAAATGATTTTTTTTTTTTTTTACATTATTAATCACAGTTAGAACACATAGTTGTTTACTATATGTGAAAAAGTTATAATTGAATATTTTGATGGGATCAAACTTATTTTTATAATAGGATCACACTGACAATAATCTTAAAATCTGTAGATTAAATCATGTGATACGCATAATTACGAGGACAATGATATCGATTTTTTGCTCAAACAATTCTGCTTTAGACCAATTTAGAACTTGTTCATGATTTTATTACAAAGATAAATAAATAAGTAAATAAATATATTACATAGAGGATTTTTTTTCAACTTTATGTATTAGAGGAAATTTGTGAGTGGATATACAACTATTTTTTGTAAAGGATTTTAGTCCTTAGCTTAAAGCACTTGCTTAAAACACTGCATCCCTATGCAATCGATTGCCGCTCTTTATAGCATTATGGGAAACATAATAACAACTACATTGGCAAAGTAATGAATTGATAAAGCATCCTACTAATTAATGACTCTCTTCGATTAAAATTATTAATGACTCAGAATACCAATGTAAAAAAAATCGTTAATAAAATTTTTATATAAACTAACTATAATTATTTATATTTCTAACATTAAGCAATTGCTTAGATTTCCTGGAATATTTATATCGAAATACAAGAACTTTCCTTCCATAAACTAACAATAATTATTAATTCATATGTGGTACAAAAGTTTCAGCATTCATTTAAATTCATAAAAATATAAGAATAAAAAGGATGACAAATTGTTTTATCTGGTATAAAAAGTTAATACCTATGTTCCTAAATTTAAAAAATAAATTAATTTCAAATTTTAATTATGGTAATAAATTAAGTAGAATATGTAAATTTTAAAAGGCTTAAGTTTTAGATGTCCCATATTTGGATTTTCCCTATTCAACAACTAAGAACAATTAGCTAAGAAAAGATATTGGCTTGATTAAGCAGGTAGCAAAGGTCTACCATTAATAAAAAATTAAACGACGTGACAGCGCTCATATAAGACAATGTATGTCATCAAGAAAAATTGTTAAAGCATTTACTCTGCAGCATCAACTGTATATTAAGATTTAAACTGCTATGGAAGTGAAAATATTAGCTATACATGAGAAATGGGTCATAGTGCTGTCATTTAGAGATGTATACTAGATTATTTTATATAATTAATTCAAGAGTATATTCTCGCAATTTACATCATCAACTATGAAAATTATTTTAGACAGCAGTATGCGACTGCAGCGATGTCTTAAAAGAATACATTCATCAGGAACTTACGAGAATACTTAAGCAAGATAAAAATGCAAAGTTTCCAAATAGTAGTGAAGGTTTCATTGAATATTTATGATATAAATAAATTATAAAATCGATATAAAGAAATCATAAAATTGGATGTACTTAGCAAACAATCACTAATATTGTTTTTTGGAGGACACAATTTTATCACGTGTAATATTATTGATAGTATGTCAGAAAGCAGAACGTGTTTCATGGTTCCATCAATATGGTGAGCCATTTTCAACAATTGGAAGCTCATTGTCCGATTAGTTGAGAATATGGAGATAAGAATGTATTTAAAAAACACTCATGAATCTATGAATTTAAAATTTAGCAGAGTACAATTCGAATTGACGATCAGTATGGATATAGGACATGTGAAATGGACATGCTATAATATATCTATAATAACATGCTATAATATACCTACTGACTCGTAATAGAACTGTCCAAGTCACTCATGCGAAAGCATCATGTTTATTGAACTAGATACAATCACATTCATTTATATTCCGATGAAATTTGAAATTTCGGGAAATACAGTTTGACAACCTATGCTTTTTATATTATTTCGGATTACATCCATGATTACTGCTGTGAATTTACATATTTTTATCAATTTTCCAAAATCCCAAGTCTTAATGTTATTTATCATGCATTTGTAATTCTAATTTATCTTATCTATCTAATCTATATATATATCTTATCTTATCTATCTATCTAATCTATATATGTATCTTATCTTATCTATCTATCTAATCCATATATATTATCTTATCTATCTAATATATACTTGTACATCTTGAAGTATGACCTTCTGAAATATTATCGCCTTACCATATTTCTTTTGGTTTGTGGATTAATTTCTAGTGATCACTGCATTGATTGCTTCCAAATTACTTTTAAACATTGATTCTGTTCATGCTATATGATATGTCTCTTCTATGTGCTAGTCTTGGTGCTAATTTTCGGACATTTAAAAGTATATTGCTACTTTTGTAGTGTGCAATATAATAAAATATAATCTGCTAAATTCTTAAAACATTTATATGGATTGAAACTTGAAATAGAAAGGAGTTGAAAACATGCTTCAAATTATCTACTGTTAAAAATATTTGAAATTCTGGTGGTGTTAAGTACAACTTGAGTAAACCAGTAAATAAGGAAAATATTTTAATAGTTTGATATCTTTAATTAACATACATCATTATTATTTGTACTTTGAACATGGAATTTATTGCCGTATGTTTCGTGAACAAAAACTTAAATCATATTTTATTTCCATCACTTTTTTTTTAAAAAGTGAGTCATCAATAAAGAAGTAAAGTCTGCTCTTTACTCTTTTAAAACTCACTCAATACAATATATATTTTTGAATGGAAAACCTTATAAAAATACCTTGATTTCAGGTTTTGTCAGGAAGTTTTGGTAAATGCTGAGTTTTAGCGCAGCTTTTAGTAAAATTCGGAAATTCAATGTAATTACATCAAAGTTTGTTTCGGAATTTTACATCAATATATATTTAGTTATGCAAGTTTACATAGTAATATCCCGAAAACGCTTTACAGTAAATTTACCACAAAGTAATCATAATATTTGTGATGAATGAGAATTCTCTCCGATTTTGGTTTTTAATATAGTATTTCCTTCTTATAATGAACACATAAAATAAAGTTCACACTGTCAGAAATAACAGATTCTTCATTCAAAATATAAAATAATAACAGATTTTTACAGTTTTGTTACATTATAATGATTTTAATAATAATGCAAGAGCAATTAATAATATGAAAAAATTCAAATGTGAGAAAGTATATTGTGATTTGATAACTAATTTTCAGTTTTAAAATGACATAGTTATAAAGTAATAAAATAACTTACATAAATTTCTAAAAATATATTTAAATTTATTTTCAAACCATTGTGAGCTAACTCAAAATCATACCTTGTTTTAAATTTAGTGAAAAAAATGTTGTATACAAATTTAAAAATTTAATTTATTCCTCGAAGCCTGAAAATTTGCAAAATTAAACATATGAGAAAATAAAAAATTACGTCGATATATGCTAGATAAAATTTTGAATTTAGTTTCATTAATAATGGAAACGGATAGTTTAAAATAATGTGTATTCAAACATATTGTATCTAAGCAAATAAAATAAGTTCATGTGCCCAACTTTTACAGATAATTAGAATAGAACGAATGTGTTGTAAAATATATTAAATTGTTATGTTGTCAAATACTCATAAAATTATGAAATTAAAAAAAAAAAAAAATCATAATTGCTATTTATTTGATCCTGATTTAATTCAAAATAGTAATTTGAGTTCAGTGATCAAATGTAATTGAGTAAAGTTTATTCGTTGACTTGAATTGAAAAACGAACAAATTGTCCTTGCTGATGTAAAATTACCATAAAGTGGATGTGTTTTGTCTTGTTCTTTTCATTTTCCATTTCTTTTTGTTATATATTCAATATGATCTCTTTTGGAAGCAATATAGTTAAAATTTTAGAAACTAATTAGTTAGAAAAACATGTAATTTTTTGATCTTGAAAATTTTACAAACGAAAAAATAAATAAATAAATAAATGAAAAATAAAAAAATAAAAATACAGTTAAAATGCTTCTTTTTTACTGGTAAAAAACATGAATGGATTCTTTTTAATGTGGATTCCCTCTTTTGTTGCTGCTGCTTGAAGATTGCGATTTGAAAACAGACAGCAAATCGTCAGAAAGTCAGATTTTCGATGCCTTCTTACTATGGTGTCGTAATTAATTATGTGTGACGTAGTTGAAATGTTATCTGACATAATAGATATTTTAAACCAATGAAAATTGTAATAATGTGGCGTAATCACGATCTCAGCTGGAACGAAAGAAAAAAACAACTTTATGGTTAACAAAGAATTAAATAAGAAATATCTCTAAGTAATACCATCTTTATTTACTATGACTTATGCTGCTAAAGGCATATAGACATTCATTAAAACTATTAGAATACAAAGAAACTATTATTTGTACTTATTTATATATAATTCATAAAGATATATATATATATAGTAAGTAAAATATATAATCTTTAATATTTATTGCATACAATTTTTTGAGTGAAATCTTGTTTCTGTGAGGTGTAAATGATTCTTTTTATTTAATCCTGAATTTTGACCATGAAATTACTATGCAGATTGTAAACAACGTTCATTTTGTACTTAGTGGCATTTATTAGATTATTTATATGAAAAATAAACAATGTTTTTATTAGAAATTTAACGGTAATGTGTTCTCTCGTTGATCGAAAATATGTATAATAAGTGCGTGACCATATCATTTTAGGGCAGTTTATGATAAAACGTATTTAAATATATAAGTGTTAAATTCTATTTAACTTTACTTTTCTGGGAAGTATCTGATGAAACAGTGTGTAAGGAACACTTATCTTTAAAAATGTATTTAAATTCCAAATACCATACATTGGAGACCACCAAATAAAATGGATATTCCAGTACATTAAAAAATCTATAGAAATCCATTTTGAAATAAGTGTTTGGATTAAATGCTTCCATATATCGTCGTAAATGAAGCTTTTCATACTATCTTATAGACAGTAAACTTTTTTCTTAAATTTATACTACCATAAGTGAAAAAAAAACATTTTATGCTTGATTGCTAAGTAATGAAAACATCTAAAATAAAATTAATATAATAAAGTATTTCACTTGCCTCATATAGTTTTATTGAAAAAGAAGTCATGCTTGGTAAATACAGATGAGAAAAGAAAGAAAGACGAGAAATATTACGGATATTTTAATACATTATTTTGGATAATGTGCATTAATAAATATTTAGTGGATAGTTAAAAGATCTATTTTAGGATTTTACCAACAAATTAAACAAATAATTACAGTCAAATGTATAAATAGAAATTTTTATGTAAATACTAAGAAATAAAGAAAAAGCAATAATATAAGTTGTATATGTAAAATGAAAGATAAGTGAAGTAGAACGATAACATTAGTTTATTACCTTATATCACAATAAACTATATTTTGATGTTAATGACTTATCCAACGTAATTGTTCTAGTTTCCATGAAACCAAATTAAACAGTTTACGAAACAGCTTTAAAAAGTTTGTGTTTTAAACTATTTGTAATTTGAGATATACAAAATCGAAAACATTAAGTTTTATGAATTAAAAAATTGCAAGTTAAAATAATTAGATTGATTGGATTTTATAAGTAAACAATTTACAAACTCAAATTTTAGAATTCTGAATTGAAGGAATCTTAGTAATATTAAAACAGTTTGTTGCAAAAGATGATATTTATCTATATAAATGATTTTTGTTATATATATATATATATATATTGTTTTAGAGTATTTTTTATTTAATGTTGAAGTATAACTACTAAAACAATTTAGTTGTATTCATACATAAATAATTAAGCATGTACAGGATTTTATCCTTTTATTATGATCTAAACAATTGCGGAAAATTTATAACGTATTTAAATTTTTAAATATAATTACTTAATATATAAGATGCCTAAATTTTAACAAAATAATACTTACATATATGTTAAATATATACATATATATAAATAAATAAATAAATAAATAAATAAATAAATAAATAAATAAATATATATATATATATATATATATATATATATATATATATATATATATATATATATATATATATATATATATATATATATATATATATATATATATATATATATATATATATATATATATATATATATATATATATATATATTGTCTTTAATTAATAAGAGAATATTCGTTTTTCAAAAATTTATTAAGTTCTATACATTCAAGATGAAATTTCGAACACGAAGAACAAGATAAAAATGTCTTAAAATGACATATTGAATTACATACGATGTTTCTATGCACATTGTTCTTATGTGAATCCGATATTATTAAATTAAATTGTGTTTTAAAATAAAAATATAATTTTAATGTGACTGTTTCCACTTTTACTTATTCAAAATTTAACTGTAAAAGTTTTAAAAAGGATTCAAAGATTATTATTCAGAAATTGAAAAAAAATATAGATTGTGCATTGAAACTGGCACAGTGTATTCATCCATAAAAAGGAAATTTGCATTAAACATTTTTTGTATTTTATTACGAAATCAGTGTTTTGATGTAATGCAATTGTATTTCATTGAACTTTCGATTTGAATCAAAGAAGTTTTCGATAATGAAATGGCTATAATTTTAGAGTTTTATTTACTTATTTATATTTTTTATCATGTTCATCCCGACAGGGCATTTAATATCAGTCTTTACTATTATTTGGGAGAAGTTATTTTATAATTAAGTAAATACCAATTAAAATACATTTAAATAGGAATTCAAATTTAATTTTAAAAAAATGAATAATGTTAATTTCATAAAAAGAAATATGAAGTTAAAATATTACGTGGAATGTAACTGCTTTATAAATAAATACAGAATTTGATAATACTAAAAAAAATGTTTGTTGTTGTTGCTTATTCCCCCTGGTTTAGAATAAACTAAACCAGGTTGAAGAGATCAAGTCGAGAAATTAGCCAAAAGACCCTATCCCCCTCATTCAACAGTTTCCCCACAGAGGCACCAATACATTCTAAGATATAAGAGGGAAAGGCGGAGGCTGAACACCGGCAGGCATCATAAGTCCTCATACCACTACTGAACCTTAAACTTCTTATGTGGCCAGTCCTAAGTCTGGATAGTGTTGTCTGCTGAAGTCTTGAATGTTTCAACTTAAATGAGCGATTTTGTTCTGAGTTGTATATGTATTGATTTGTTTTAGTAAAATCAACTCTAAAATATATTAATAATTTTATTACAACTTTTGTTACTCAATTACTGAAAGGTACAAGAAAAGAACTAAAATATTGAAAATATATTCAATTTTGTTTTCCAATTTCTTGAAGGAAAAATGCATTTCTCACTATTTTTTTAAGGTTTTATGAAAATTTCATTAGTGTCTGTGCTTTAATATTAAAAATATTTTTTATGAATTTAATAAGGGTTAAATATGACATTTCTTTTGTGATGCACTAATTTTGAAAGTGTAAAATCAATATAAATATTTATTATTTGAAAGCGCTTTTTCTTAAAATATCATTAAAATTTCAAAATAATAAAAATTAACACAAAAAGTGATAAACAATATATTGTTTATTTATACTTTTGCAACTTCCATTAAATATATCTATGAATATTTTAAAAGAAATATACATTAATTGAAGAAGAGTAAGAGCTTTCCTACTTACAATTTGTTTAGTTTAAAAGCAAATGCGTAAGAAGATTAAAGTAAAACAGATTTACTTAAAATTTCTCATATTTTGTCCAAAAAGTATGACTTAGGCTATATTTAAATAAAAAAGTAAAAGTAAAATCGAATGTATGTTTAAAAAATTATTTTTGTAATTGTTGTAATTTTAATGAAAAGTACCCTTACACAAAGTATATAATTTATGTTTGTTGCTTATTGAATGAAATCACTTAAAACAGAATAAAAAATTAGAGTTAATGAATAATTATATATGAGTATACACATATGAATATTATCAACTATTTTTAATTATTTTCTTTCTTAATAAAATGTGACATATTTTCTAAATTTTGAGGTAAATTTTAAGATAAGATTTTTTAATCTCATTTATGATCTAATAAAATGTCAAAAAGTTGTAATTAAGTGAATAATTAATTAAGACTATTAATTAATTAACATATTACTTATTAAGTAATCTGGCATAATGTATTTAGATAAAATTTTTACTTAAACAAAAAATATCACAAAAATCGATAAATTACGCTGAGTTTCTATAGTTTTGTATTACAGACTGTTTTTGTTGGCTTATCTGACATTTATCGGATCAACTCCATTAAATTGTTGACAGTTATAAAGGCAATGACTAGCAGGAGATTTGAGGATAAATCCTCCCGGGAAAGTCCAAATCAATCCAGAATATGTTTCAGTAAAGCTGGATGGTTAAAGCAGTTTTTACAAATGGAATATATTTTTGTACCACGTTCAAACAATAAACATTTTAGATGTCCACTTGAGAATCTGGTCAAGGCAGTCAGAGATTTTCGGTCATATTTTGCTTCCAGAAGAGTTCCAGGAAATGTTCCAGAGTACCAGTGGTGTGTTGATGGAATTTGTACCATTGGTGTGTTGGTGGAATTTGTACCATTGGTGTGTTGGTGGAATTTGTACCATTGGTGTGTTGGTGGAATTGGATTGAATGAAGTCTATATTTTTCATTAGAGTAAAGTTCTTGGTATGTAAGTGATGAATCAGTTGGTGTATCTTCCTCACTGCCTTGTTTAGTCAGTCTTTCTGCGGTCTCATTGCTAGCAATATTAACATAGGATGGAATCCATTGAAGATGTACAACATGTTCTCGGGAAATCATTTTCAATTTCAGCAGAATAGAGAGACTTGTTTCATCCTTTCTAGAGGAACAGTCACTGAGATGTTGCAGTGCACTGCAGCTTTCTAACAAAATCTAAAGTTCTCCAAAATCACAGTTGCTGGAAATGATAGCAGCAAGTCCCACCTTAATCGCTATCAATCATACAAACAACTTTATATGTGAAAAACATTTTGAACTTCATAGATGTTGTTTATTATTTTTATTCTATATAACTCTTCTCCTTTTATCTTCTTTTAATATTAATTATTTTGTGAGTAGTACATTATTTTGAAAAACTTCAACAATTTGGTAACCTTTATTATAATAATTATTCTCTACTCCTCTTAATATTTATTTGTTGAAATATACTTCTGCTTCAAAATAGTAATTTAAATTTTTATTTCAGAATTTTATTGGCATTTATCTAAATAAACAGATAATTATAATTGTAATCAATGCAATTAATAATGGGAAGTTAATTTTATATTACCCTAATTTATTATGATCATTAAAGTTATTAATATGAAAAATTTCATGTTTTTCAGTATCAAATAAATTATATGTATTTAGTTTCCATAATTCCTCCTTCATAGTGCCAAATTTTCATAGAAATTTAATTATGCTATTTTATTAAAATATTTATTGATGAATTTATCTGAAATGTTTCAGAATCATTTAAAAATTATAGTTTGAAAACAAGACGTTTTTTTATATGATTATTAAATTTAAAGTAAAGTGCTCTTCAACTGGATAATTGAGATTTTTATATGAAGTACCTTATATATTTCAATGTTCATTTTATTTAAAATAAAGGCGTATTTGTTGTATAATCTAGCATGTGAAAGTCTGAATTCTTTTGGTGATGGAGAAATGTTGCCAATATAACGCATTCTGACATCTCACAAGGACATAAATACTAAGGCTGCGAAATAATAATTTTATATTTTAACATATATAAAGGTTTCCATCTCTATGCCATTATAAAAACCAGGTTGCCTTATAAACAAGAAAATCTGCTAAAAAATCATAACACTCAGATTTTGACATGCTATATTATTCGGAATATGTGCCAAAATAATATAGTACATAGTGATCATATCATTAAATTTTCTTATATATAATTACGATATAAAAATTTATTTACAATATTTGTTACTTTTAACTATTTACAACATATGCTGTTTATTTAAATTTTAACGAAAACTAATGGTATTTATAAAATTCAATTGCCACTTAATATAAAAACATGAAATTAATTTTATTATATAATCAAACACTTAGTTTTGCTTATAACTATAAGTAATAATAATAATAGAAATAAAATTGTAACGGATATTTTGAATAGTAAGTGATTTTGTTTAATACAGGAATATTAATACTTTAAAAATTACATCATAGCTAAGAACATGATAAAATACATTGAAAGCAATGAAAAATGCTTTTAATTACTTTAGAAAACGTGGCTGTAGAGAAAATTTATGATATCAATTTATGTAATTTTATGATTGCAAGCAATTTTTTGATGCAGATAATTTGTAATATATTTCTTCTTTATAGCGTTTTGTATTTATTCTGAAGTATCGTTTTCAGAGTATATAATAAATGTCCAAATATAATTATTTTTTTAGAATACATTTCTCACTTAATATGAATATTAATTTATTTTGGTGTGAGGAGATAAGAAAATATTTTTTTATTAAGTTTTAATAAATTTCGTTTATATGACTTGAATATAGAGTCATTATTAGGATTAAAATTTGAAACAATTTTATTTCCTAATTTAAAATGCTCATTATTTTATAAATAATAAAAATATAATAATCTGATGAGGAAATTTGCATATTGTTATGTCTTGTACATGTACGTAAGTACATTGATGTACATAAAATGCAAGCTTGGATATTCTTGGTTCAAAAACATCAGTGAGGCTTCAGAGAAATAATCAATCATTCATCATCCATAAAATCATCAATCTAGTTTAACGATCAATAATACTGTGTAATTATTCATATCCAGTGGCGAGTTTTCAATAGTTTCCTTATTGTTGGGATAGATTATTTCCCTTTATTTTTTTACTTATTTTACATGGAAATTTGGTTTTGTATACTTCTAAGTTACGTCGAAAATATATAATTTCACAATTTAAAAGGGTATTTGAATTACTGAATTAGAAAGTACGCTTTTTTAAAGTATCTTTAAAAATCTAATTTTGTCTTCATAAGCAATGAACTAAAGTAAATGTTTTTTTTTTTCAAATATAGTTTTGGATATAATAATATGTATATAAATATATATATATGCATCAAATATATTGCTTTGATTGAAAAACTTTAGAGAGCGTTTTTCTTATAATTGTTGATCTTTAATTATATTATAGGTTTGTGGATGGAAAGATAACTTCTATTTGTGTGCAATTGTTTTACTTTTCTTTTAATTCAATGTTCAATGATAGTATACAATTATTAAATTTGCAGCAAATTTAATTAAGATTTATTTTATACTAATTTTTAATTTCATAAATCACTGTTTTAATGAAATATGCTTATCAATACGTGAAGTAAATTATATATAACAGCCTTCTTGAAAATGTGTATCTCAAAAATGGATTTAATAAAAAGTAAAATCTTGCGTTTTTCAATTAAATACAAAGTTCTTACTATTTTTAAATTCAGTTTAATCACATATACTGAAATATGTATTTCTGAACATTTGCTTCAGAATATTTTAAATGAGGTAAACTCTATTTCAAAGACGCACTATGAGGAAATGGAGATAAGATATGAAACATAAAGTTTTAAAGGAATAAGAATAAATGGAATGCCTTAAGAAATTACCATAATGTACTTTGAATAATCTCTTGGAACTAGTTGTAATTTACAGTAACTTTTCTTAATCATACTATTTCGTTCATCCCCTAAATTATAATTAAAATAATAACTGGATTATGTAAACGAAGCTTAAAATATAATGGCTTTACATTTATACTTATTTTTAGGATAAATGTTATTTCAAAGATGGATAGGATA
Organism: Latrodectus elegans; assembly: GCA_030067965.1. NCBI lineage: Eukaryota > Metazoa > Arthropoda > Arachnida > Araneae > Theridiidae > Latrodectus > Latrodectus elegans. Next base: position 83,163,144 of record CM057822.1, on the reverse strand, counting down.
GACATTATTTCAAGGGTAATAACCATAATTTTAGTAAGATATTTTCTTAAGTATTTATTTTGAGTTTTATGGCATGATTTCTTAGATATTTTATACTTTAAATACGATTTGACATTCTTTAATAAGTATTCATATTTACTTATGATATTATAACATCTCTTACCATTGTGTTATACTAAAAACTGTATCAGTTGTTAAACTTATTTTCTGCAATTGCGTTTAAATATATATTTTTACTGGGTATTATTCACAAAATAATATAGTAAACTAATTGCGTTATGTGTTTTTTTTTTTATCCTTTCTATCGGATATTCTCCACAATGAAAATGTTTATCTAAGTTTATTAAAAATACTAAATTCGATTATTAATACAAGCTTTTAGTTTTTAAAACCACTTCTATGTACAAAACACTTCTTATAGATGAAGATAATTTTTATCAAGTTTTATCTTTTTAACCTCATTCTAATGGGAAATGATATCTTAAATATTACTAATCGACTAATTAAATTTCAATTATAAATATAGCAGATTTATTGATATTTTATCACAAATATGACAACTTCAGGCATTTTTAATATAAAAATGTTATTCTGATTTACATTTTCCATTGCTTTACTTTTAAACATTTCTGATAAATGATCCATAATTTTTTTTCAATTGTTTATTTCCAGCTTTATAAGTTATTAAATAATAAATATATATTTTTTATTTAAAATATTACCTTTAATAAAAAACTGTCGCATTAATAAATTCTATCTAAAACAACTGGTGCTGATGGCTGATGATATCTAACTATCTATCTATTTATCTCTCTCTCTCTCTGTATATATATATATATATATATATATATATATATATATATATATATATATATATATATATATATATATATATATATATATATATATATATATATATATACATATATATATATATATATATATATATATATATATATATATATATATATATATATATATATATATATATATATATATATATATATATATATATATATATATATATATATATATATATATATATATATCTTGAGATGTGTGTGTCATGTAAAATATATACTGAAAAGGGATGGACTTAGGATTATAATAATATATAGATATTAGTATTATCGCGCGCGTGCTTGGTCATCATATAATATATAATAAGGCAGCACATTGGTATAATAATTGTATTAAACTGATTTATATATTAAAGTTTCTGACGTAATAATTTCCTCTTATAGGAAATGGATTTTTAAATTGCAATGTTTCTTAGCGTTAACGTAATTGAACAGTTTGTACCTAAAATCATTAATTAATTGAATGTCTCAAAGCTCAGTTTGTTAAAAGCGTGCCACGATACTCTTATTTCATTCAAAATCTTCCACCATGAATCACGCCACCACTACTGAATGACACAAACCAATGATGTGTTGATAATATTGATATTATAAATAGCCAAGGTACATTGCTTTAAATAACTGCAAGTAACAAAGACGGTCATTTGGTATTCATACCTCTTAGGACAATGCGGGTAAATTTGGCATTGATAATTTAAGACAGCAAATGACTCAATCATGAAACTCTACTGAATGTACATAATTGAGATCTTACCTATTTCACTGAGAAGGTGTCTTTTAAATGTACCATTAGTTATTATGAGTAAAAGGGAAAGTTAGAGTTGGGTTAGTAATTATTTTCTTTACGTTGTTCTGAGAAAATATTCATAGCACTTGACAGTGATATAACAATAACAGAATAAAGAATACACCCCTATTCCAGAAATCGGAGTCTATGGTAAATGATGCTGTAAACTAAGGTACCATCAATAATCATAACATATCTGTTATTCCAAGTTATTTAAATTTAATATTCTTTAAAAATCTTTCATATTTTTTTTTATAAAAAAGGTTTTTACTTACAATAATGCGGAAAGCAATTCTACATTTTGAATTTTCAGAATTTTACTTATTTCTTATTCTAATTTTTCAAGAACATTTGAAATCATATTTTTTAATCCATCCCATTCAGATTATTCTTATTAATGCTTAACTTTGAATTTCCTCTTAAAATAAATAAATAAAAATTTTTCTTCCTATATAATATCATATTTATATAATGGAAGCTTATAATATATATATATATATATATATATATATATATATATATATATATATATATATATATATATATATATATATATATATATATATATATATATATATATATATATATATATATATATATATATATATATATATATATATATATATATATATATATATATATATATATATATATATATATATATATATATATATATATATATATATATATATATATATATATATATATATATATATATATATATATATATATATATATATATATATATATGTATATATCTGTGAGATTAAAAGAAAATATTTATTTTCAGAGGAATATAACTTAATTGATGTAATTTCTTAAAAGTTTTCATTTCATACACTTTACTATTAAATATGTGCTGCTTTGCGTGATGTCATAATTTCGCAACACGTATAAATTTTGTATGATATCATTAAATAATATTATATTAAATTACAATATCATAACATATTAAAACTAATATTTTTGATTATACCAAACAATTATTATTTGTTAGAAAAAGGAAATTAATTAGAAATATTTAATCTAATACTATAACATAAAAAATTCGAAACTCAAATATTTATTATTCGTTTTATATGTAACTAAATTGCTCTGTATGTAGTCATTTAGCTGAAGGTTTCAGTTGTAATAAGTCATTTCGTAAAATATTAATCTAAGTTACAGAAAAAATTATTTTCAGTAAGGTTATCGAATAAAGTTATCCTTTCATTGTTAGAACTTAACACTAAAATCACTTTTTCTGACATCATTTTTACGTTGAGTGAGTAACTGGTCGATGGTTATTATTTCCCTGGCGGACATCATCATCATTGGTTTCATATGTCGATATTAAACTTTCCTGACCGTGCTTAAAATTTATAGTTTATGACTAAGTATGTGATAAGGTTGGCTTTTTTTTAATATTTGATTATGATAAATTTGCACTTTGGATTGAACTAATGCAAACGAAATACATTTATATAAATGAAGTACTTGTGTATAAAAAAATATTACCGGCAGTGAAATTTTTCAAATATTTTATAATAATGTTCTCAATACTCATTTTGAAATTTTAGTCTTCATACAATTTCACAAAACGTAGGTCTTTTTATGCGCTACATATAATACAAAAGATAGAGAGTTAGATATAATTATTTTCTAAGATATTTAATTTAGATCGTCAAAGCTCAAATCGTCCTTGTCTTAACAAATGTTACATTAAAGAATATTAAGAATAGAAATGCATTATTTTTACATTTATTTGTCCAACAATTACACTGGATTATTTAATTTTTTCATAAGAAAACTATTTACTGAATCTAATACATTTTTAAATACTGAATCCAAATACGTAATGAAATTTCTTTCGTAAGGTAATTTTTCCTTTTGAATATATTTTTTATTCTTGAAAATTAAATATAAATTGAAATATTAGTGAGTCTTTCAATACGTAAGCTGTTTATATTTCTGATGTGGTTTTGTACAATTTCTTTTTGTTCTGAGTTTTATAAGATTTTCATTAAGCTGTAAAAGCATTTATATCAACCAAGCAACTTGTGAGGCATCTGTGGAGAACTTGCGTTCTAGCCTCTAAGATGAAAATTTGATACCATTTGTAAAACCTGTAAAGATTCCATTTGTCCAGTTGTGAAGATGTTAAAAGATTGTTCAACCAGTTGTAAAAATATTGAATTTGTTAAAGACTGGGCCCTAGTTTAATGCTGAATATCATGAGTTAGATTTCCGGCATGATGGAAAAATAGTAATCATATGCCATTTTCAGTTTCTACGGTTTGGAGATAACATGCCTATCAACTCTTATTTCTGTGTAACCAACATTAGAAGAATGGTATTCAAAGCAAAACATGCAGTAAAGTATCTCAACTTGGCATCTGCAATGAGTCCCATGCCTCTTATTGTGGAATATCCTTTATCGAAAGGACAAAATGTGATGATTATGAGTGGTATTTTCCACTCCGAACATGCTCACTATAAAGGCAAAAGAAAGGAGGGAAATGATCCTAACTTAGAAGCAAATAATTCATCAGAACTTCAGGTTTTGTCTCAACAAGATCCAAATGATCTTAAAAGGGATTTAAATTTGTCTTAACAGACGGTGGAGAATTTAAGTTCCAGGTTCAAAGGAAAAAGACGTATAGTTATACATTTATCGTTATCGACTTGGTAATTTTAGAGACTACTTTTTAAGGAAGGGAATGATTTTTTTTAAATAATATTTATTTAATAATTGAGGATCTTGTATATTAACACTAGTCACATGAGGAATGAATATTCATAAACTCATTGAAAATTAGTTTGAAAGCAGTATTTCTGCATAATGTTAATGAATTACCATCGATACCTATCGCACATGATAGTGATATGAATGTGGCACTAAAATATGAAACTGTTGTTAGGAGAAATTCAGTACACTTAATATAACTGTGATACGTATGTATCACAGTTATATTAACTTAAAGCAATAGCTTTAATAGAACAGAAAGGGCAGGAAATTTGATAACATAGGGAAACAGTGACATAAACGTGAATCTCTTATTCCAGAATATAAAAATGTATCAAATTTTACCCCTCCTACACATAATTTATGGCAGATGAATTGTTTCGTAAAAACAATGGGCAAATGTTATCGCCCTTTATGTAAAGTAAAATTAAATTTCCGAAAATAAATTATGCAAAATTGAATAAAGGGATTGTCATAGAACTTCAGATAAGATGAATAATATTGTATTGTAGACATTTTGTGAAACTGTTGAATTTATTGGAAAACACATCATGGAAATCATTCAAAAATACTTCTTATGGATTCACGTCAATAATAAAGAAGCGAAACATAAGAAAATAGAGAGTGATCTTCAGGCTTCACATAAGGGAATGCACTGTAACATATATTTAAAAATATAATTTTTGTTCTCCCATTTAGAATTTTATCCTGAAAATCTTGGACTATCTCTGATGATCATAGCGAGCGTTATTTTAATAGGAAGTTGCAATTATAGCAAAAGATGTGTCCAATTAGAGGAGTCCTTGTATGCTGGTCGACTAATGATGGACAATATAGAGGGAGGTTAAGTTGAAGTTTAAGTTACAAAATTTAAGTTTATTAAGTATTAAAAAATAAGAAATAAATATCTGGATTTTTTAACGTTTGCATATTAAGAAAGTGGTTTAGTATTGAAAACTTTCCACACATATTAATTTGGTGGAATAAAATTAACAGTGTAAAGCTACTGTTAAATTAATTATTTAATTGTGTAAATCAATTACTATTGCATAAGTAGATACTCACAATCACAAGAAATTTGAATAGTAGTTTTTAAAAGATTTCTTTAATTAATTTTTTTATGATATTTTTGACCATTTACTGCATTCAGACACTCAGAAACCGGAATAATTATATTAATAAATATTGTTTTTGTATTCATTTAATTATCAGATTAACGGAATTTGTGTGGATTTTGCTTTTATTGAAAGAGTTTCAGAAACATAAGTTACATAAATATGCTTTTAGTTAAAAAAATATTCATTAAATGAAATTAATATTTTATTATCACATATGCAATTTATTTTAAAAGAAAATGTTATATAATTCTTTTAATAAAATATAAGACAATTTATCTGTGATGGTTAAATAATTTCAAGAAACAAATAAAAAAATAAAAAAGCATTTTATATTGAGCTTAGTTTTGAATCTCGTTAAGGTAACAAGCAAATTTTTTGATAACAGCTTCTATTTCAGGATGAAGCTTTTAATTTTCATTTTATGTTTTTTCTTGAATAACCAAATTTGTATCTTGAAAAGGAGAATAGTTTTGAAATAAAGTTTTGATTTCACTTCTGAAGTTAAGAATCGTATTTTCTGAGAATTATCAATGTATAATGTTAGAATTACATATATATATATATTTAAATTTTTTTGAAGATATAATATTAAATTTATATTTAAAAACTTTATATTAATCAGTTGTATCTATCTCAAATAAGATTATACATGTAAAATATTTTTTTACGATGGAATTGTCTACATTTTAAAGATAAATTTTTATTGGAAATGACACTTGACTAAAAATAGAATTATCCATGTATATACACATGTAATGAATTATCTTATTACTGATTATACATAAATGTTCAAAATTAATAATACTTGATAATGCAATTCTATTTAAATCGTTATTAAAGATAACAGAAAGCGTGATAAGGGGCTACTATATGGTTACAACAGAAAGACATACAAAAATATTATTATTATTCAGTATTTGTTCTAATAAAAACAGATAAGCGCATTAATGTAAAAGTTGCAAAATTTGGTGAGTTGAATGGCACATATCTAATCATTCTGCATAACAATGGTCACCGGTACTGGCATGTACGTTAGACGTTTTTCTTTTATTTGCCTAAAGAGCCATTATTCGCCATTTCCAGTCCTTCATTTTATATTCCTCCTTTAGGAAGAATATGAAATAAACATGCTTTTTCATATTTAATGGAGATTTTTTAATTAAAAATACGTTTTTTTCTTTTTTTATAAATTTAAAACTTTGTTAAAGATAATTCTGCAGAGTTACTGTTTTTAATAGAAAGTTTAATTAAAATGTAATTCGGTTATGTAAAGGTAAAAGAAATCGAAGTAATAGTAATAAAGTGGATAATGGAAAAGCAAAAACCTCCTGAAATACTCTAGGTCATAAAAAAATACCTCAACAATTCGGAAATAAATTTGTGAGTTTTTTTTAATTATTCAATTATTAGGGTATTTTGTGATATACTTTGTAAGAAATGAGTGACTCTATTTATGGATACTGGACTACTTCCCGTAAATTTTTTTTCGTGTTTCTTTTCAAAATATCTCTTTCTATAAAGTTTAGCTGATAGCAACAGATTAGAGTGCAATTGACTACAGTTGTTTTCAAAGTTAATTGTTTGAGATTTTAAGTGTTTTAATAAAATTTTAGATTATTTTCAAGTTTTGTTTTAATTTAATAAATATGGTTTATGAAGTAGGATTGTGTGTGTGGTGTTCACTGATGAAAATGCAATAAAATATTCATTACCAACCAATCACAGATTTGTAATTAATGAAATAATGTTCCTTATTATCAACAAAAGTCGGTCAAGAGGATTTTTTTTTAAAAAAATCCTCTTAAGAAATTATTTTTGAATTCTTCAATATTTTAGACAATTAGATATTTTAAAATGCATACTTATACTAATCACTTGATACATTCTGTAGAAAATATTTCTGTAAGCCATTTTCAATCTTGTTTTTAAAATTTTCACTTAGGTAAACTGTATACTTTTAGTGAGATATTAATACTTGAATGTGCCTGAAACAAAAATTATCTTCTTTAAGTGTCATTATTATAGGTGAATGTATCATTATTATGTTTTTAAAGGATTTTTACTTGCGTTATATTGTTGATTTGCCTAATAAATGGATATTATCTCGTTTTAAGAACACAAAAAATAAATATACAACTTTAAATTTGAAATATATCTGATTTTAATTTTATTAATGTGTTTCGATATTTTATTTAAAAAATAATATCAGGCTGAGAAGCTTTTTAAAAATATTTTCAACTACATTAAAATTAAATATTCTTCATTGATAATTTGATGTTTCAATGTTTTTAGAATAATATGTTTAGAAATGATATTTTAAAATTAAATCTCTATCAAGATATTTTGTTAAGCAAATGATATGCATGAATATATTTCAATTAAAATTTTGAAATTTACAATTTTCAAAGCATTAGTTAATTCAGAGATAATCAATCAGTAATATTGCATCTATCATCATATTATCATACATTATGTTATAATACTATAACTGGACAGAAAAATGTAATATCGTTTAATAGTAATTAGTTCAAACTTTTGCAAAATCAATTGTATTAATCATTTTAAGTGTATATATTAAGGTGAATACAAGTATAAGGTAAAAAATAATCAGCACAGTAAAATTGTTGAAGAAAATTCAAAGATTTAAAGGAGAAAAATAAATCTGAAGGTTTAAAATGCATGAAGTAACACAAGTATAAAAATGAAGTTATATTAAATATATTAAAAATCAAATAATCTTTTTTACAATCACTAAAACTCTTAACTACATTTGCAAACATCTCATTTTAAGTAATTAAATGGAATAAAAATAACTTAATCTTTTAAGTATGGGAATAATTTATCAAGTGAATCCAAAAAAGGCATTCTTAACACAATTACCAAAAGATAAATTTTAATCTTACTGTGAAGTTCCTTCTTTCGATTAAACAGGATTCAACTATCTATGAAAAAAACAAGTGTATTAATTAACTGAATTTGGAAGACATATTTTTGTGGTTATTTAAAGAGTTTTCCATTGTAATTACATTCTTATAACAGATAAAAAAATTAAAATATAATTATTGATATATTGAAAATAAATAAAATCTGTGAATTCCTGTTTAATATGACTGCTTCTGGAAACAAGAAATTAAATGTTTTAATTTTTTTCTTTTTTACAGTATAATTGCATTTTTATAACAGAATAAGAAAATTTAAAGTGTTTTAATTATTGGTATATTGAAAATAAATAAAAACTCTGAATTCCTGTTTTTAAGGAATACTTGTAGATACAAGAAATTAATGTTTTTTCGCTTTTGTTTTACGAACAAGTTTTGAATATCAAGCTCTTATAAGGATATTGAATGTATAAGAAAAAAAAATAAAGCACGTTAACTTTTTTAAAGTCATTTCAATGGATAAAGTAAATAAATGAGCGTAAAGTAATATTGCTATGATTTTTTATATCTTCCATAAATAAAACCATAATCTATTCAAACATATTTGTTTCAAAACATCAAACAAATTCTGCATTTAGATAAACTGTTAATATTCTTTAATGTGCACTATATAATCTACGCAAACCATGAAGAATGTTAAGCTTAGCTGTTGAACATCAATGCTTGGCTGGATTATAAAAAAAATAGCTTCTTAGAAATTATATTTTATTTATTTTTGACAGTAATTTCATTCATTATTTGCAATTACTAACAGTGATTTTATTTCTAAATGAGTTTTTGGAGGAGTAAAATGGAATTTGAAATTATCTATGTTGAGTTCTATCATATTTTAGAAACATCCATTGGTTGGATACAAGAAGTTTGTAAGCAATAGATTTTTTTAAAAATTTTCTACCTCATATTAACTGTGCCTTTTATTATTTTTTTTTAAGTCAGCAAATTGCATATATATATATTGTATAGTAATCTAATAATTCTATATTTCTTCTAAGTGAGAATTATTTATGAAATGTGTATATATAAAATGATTTTATTTCTATTTCATAAAATGATTTGTAAAATACAATAAATTTACAAAACGATTTATTTGATGTAAAACGTCAAATTACTTTCAATACAATCTGCTGAGCCAACAAATAGCAATAAAGATGCTGTTTCACTGCCTGAGATGGATTTTATGATGATATGTGAGAAGTAGAAGAACTAGAACTGCAAATAAATTGATCTCAAAGCAGCAGCTCTCGTGTTATCTGGCGAACACACTGAGTAGAAAAATTGCTTTGGAGTATTATTAATAATTACCTATCAATGCTTAGAAGATTCTAAATTATACAAGTACTTAAAAAACAAAAATCACAACAATGCGTCTCAACGCATTGTGTGATTCATAGAGAAGCTTCCAAAGAAATGGGTACTGGTCTAAGTGTTGTGTTTATTTGTAGCCATAATATACTACTTAAAAAATAGCTCCCTGAAATGAGGATTCTTTTCTGCACTTTATGAAGACATGGTTCCGATACATTCAGCGTTAAAATTTCTATTGCGAAGCGAGGTAACATTCACATGGGAAGCACTTGCAACGTGTTTATAAATTAGGAGAAGATATCGTGATTTTAATGCATGAATAAAACATACGGTAAGTCAAAAATTTTGGCAATGCATTATTCGGGATTAATTTGAGGTACTTGGAAGACAAACTCGAGAAATTAAGTAACTTGTAAGCTTAAGGATCAAATAAATAAACATTAAATATCAAATACATATTTAAATGATGCGAATGTTAAAGTTAATGATTTTTGAGTAAAATTGAAATAGGAATCTGGAATAGGAATTTAAAGCAATCTTGGCAATGTTTGCAAACGTAGATGATTGTGGTAAAACTTACAAAGCTGAGAAGGAGCATGCAAAAAAAAATTTTATCCAGAATATTTTTTTCGATTTGCTGGTAAAGAATTTTGAAAAGTATGTTCTTGCTAAGGACAAATTGATACCAAGTGAAGTGGGTTAGGGATCAGTTTCATTATATTCCTGAAGGACCCTTAATTGTTGAGGAAGAAATCTTCATAGACTTCTCGAAAGGTGATTAAATTAAAATATAATTTAGTAATAAATCAATCTTGGAATGTCGAACATGAGTAAATGTTGAGTTTCCTGCTCTACAACAGGGATATTTTACATTCTATTACCATTATTAACCTTCTTATTTTGTGAAACTGGATTTTCTGCAGTGGCTTTTTTGAAGACAACCTCTAGATATTAGCTAAATATAGAAAGCAACTGAGAGTATCTATTCGTAATATATATTATTCCTTTGAAAACTTTGCTATAAAATGCAGGCCTAGGGATATCACTAATAATTGCTATTTTTTTTTAATGTATTAAGTAATTTATTAAATATTATGTCGAAATACATTTTATTTTATATGTGTGTCTTCTTTTCTTTTATATGTGTGTAAACGGGGGGAAAGAAAAATTGTAATTTTTCTTTCCCCCAGTTTATAATGCTTTATTTTGGACTCCTGCTCAATTTTAGTATGCACACGTCACCCTAAATGGTAACTCCCAATAGGTTGAGAATCTCTGGGATAAAGCATGAAAAACTCGAAGGTAAATTTAAGAAAAAGATTGTAATTTTTTTAAAAAGGTATTTTTAAATTTTTCTTACAGTTATTTTCTATGCCATAAAGTCAGTTTTAATCCATGCAACATAAAGATATTCAATTATTTTTACATATAAGCATAGAAAATTACTGAATAATAGTAGGGATCATTTATGTGAAGTAAATATAGCAATTCCCATAGTTAATTAAATTTCAATTTTATTTATTGATTGCACTATTACATAATATTTAATGAATAACTTAAAACAATTTACTTATTGATTGCACTTAAAATTTTACCTTTAACCTGACAATAAAAATAATTTACTTTTTAAAGGAATAGGAATAAAATTATTTTGAAATTAACATTAAAATGTAATGAAAATTTCTATAAATTTACATATGATTGAATCCTCAATGTCGTGTGTTTATCAACTAGTGTTTAGAACATAAATAATATTGATACACCCATGTCTGTAAATTAAGGATAATAATGGAGAAAAAGAGCAGAATTAAAACAGATGTCATTTATTCCTAAGGCCCATGTATTAAACAAATGAAAAAGAGCAAAAGAGATAGTGTATATATGTTACCAAGCGTATAACAAACTACGATTACAGCTCCTTGCAGCATTTTCATTTCATATCTCTCATACTAACACTGACTGAACAATACGCAGATGGTAGGATGGTTAATACAGCGCATGTTTTCCATGCTAGAAAAAGATATTCTGATAAATGTGCCCTGTCACGGTTCCAATTTAAAAATGCAGATCTGTTAAGCGGGCCAGCATAACGCCTTTCCAATCGAACACTCTTACAAAACCATAACGCTGGCATTCAATGATTTCCTGGTGGTACTGAGTACCTAGTGTTCTTTAAATGAATCCAATCTTTAACTCTTTGGAAAACATAGCACAAGCCCACAGTGATGGTGTCCACATTTCATGCCCTCTGCTTCCTGGCGAACGTAAGTTCACTTGAGTTAAAGACGTTTTCCAAGCCTACGAGCAAATTAATACGCTGTTCCAATCATATATACAATGTTTGCATTAAGACGGTGGTACGCGAAGTTGACACAACAGTTCCACTGCTGTGCTTCGTATGCTTGTTTTGGTGATTATTGACCAATACCGGTCATCATTCATCATTGTCACTCTGGAATATTGTAACGCTTACTGACATTTCCATCCTCAAGGTATCATGGCCATGTCTACTGACAATTCAGTCATCTTGGAATCATGGTCACATTCTAGAGATGTTCAACTGCTACCACCATCTGCGAACATTGACATTCCAGATGTGGCTCTACCAATAGTATCCGATAAATCTACCAAGTGAAGCATCATCCACATGCACCCTCTGTGGCATACCCACGCGGTCGGAAAATTGAGCTCCGTATCGCATATGTACAGAACTCAATAATGGTTACGAACAAGTTTTCTTATTTGAAACAGGTCATTATATATAACGATCTTATGATTTTCCAATGAAATATAACCCCGTAGTTATGAGGTGCCATTCTGTAATTTGCATATAATGCTTGTTATTTCTAAATTTCTGTTTCCTTTTCTTAAATATGTATTTTTAAATATGTTTTTTTAAATTTAAAATAAAATAATGTTTGTATTCAAGCTTTGGAAAGGACTTTCCAATGTAAAATATCAAATAATTTTCATAACATTCAAATTCAAAGAACTCAAATAATTTTATCGTTATTACACATCAAAGTTTACTGATTTAGATTATTCATAAATACAAGTAATCTATACATATATATAATTTCAACAAAAAATACGTGTTTTAAATAAAAATACAAATAAAAAAAGGAAACATAAGTTTGCTTACAATATATTATTAAAGTGTTCTGATTAATTAAAAGAAAAATGTCAATATTTTCTAAAAATGACATTTTATATGAGGTATAAAAATAAAGAAATTTATTTATGTAGAAGAAATTTTTCACTAATTCTTGAAATTATCTTCAATATTGAATCGTTTAATTATTCTGTCAGGCATATCAAAGTCCTTTCAAAATTTACTTGAATTAATCTGTAAACTTCAAGCTAAAACTTAAATGATATTCTAACTATTTATTTTGTTTTGAGAAAAATTCTTTCTGATTTTATTGATGAATTCAATTGATTTATTTAATTTTATTTTTTCAAAATCACAATGCATATCGTTAGGTTTCCAGTTATTATAAATTTAACATTGAGTAGATTAATGTTTTATTTCTAGAAAGATAAATTCACGATTACTGCAATAAATCTGGAATAAAGAAATCAAATATTTCTATATTCTACACTTTCATTTCCATGTATGATGCAATTTTTAAATCACATTTATGTAGTGAAATTAAGAAACATTGGATAATATGAAAAAGAAATAATTATATATGCTACCAAAAGTTTTAAATTCCTGATCAACATTTTACCATGTATATTATTAAAGCATTTGAAACTTAACTTGTATTATTTAATAATTACCTAAATTAGTAAATTCCCACGAATTTAATTTATACATTTCTTGTATCTTCGAAATAACCAAAATATAATTTTCAGGAAGCTAGTTAGCATTTTTTAATATTATAAGAGTTCTTTGCAAATTGAAATCATTACATTTCTTTTAGCTATAATAAATTTAAACTATAAATATAGCACATAAGACTATTTTCAGTTATTTGTGAACAATATTACCAAGGGATGAAAAATTGCCCATAAATTATGTGCCTTATTAAGCAAATTCAAAGTTCTAGGGGCTTTAAAATTAAACTGAAGTAAATAAAAGTTAATTGAATGTAATGAAATATTTGAATCTGTGTTAATTGTAATTCTTAAAAGTGTATCCTTAGTTGTCGCTGAAAGTGTTTAAATTCTAAAATGCCATTAATATTTCCAACTCTCTATTGTACATTCAAATTAGCATAAAATCTAAGCTGTATTGTTATATTAATAGAAGTTGTCGTAAGAATCACCAAAAAAAATCTTAAATGAAATTAATATGATCTAATTTATTTAAAGTAACTTCGTAAACAAAAAGTAAATATGATAAAGTACACAACTAAGAATTGTTTCAAAATCATTACAAGCTGTCACTTCGTAATAATCTCAAATTAGCTTTGATTTCATGATAAAAAATCAAAGCTGTATCATTTATTGGTTGGATTGTGATATTAAACCTACGTTTCTTGGACTAAGAAAAAAACTCATGCATTGAAATTAAAGAGATGTTGCTTGCAGATGAATTTTTCGTAAAAATATGGAAAGATTAAAATTTTATAAATTTCTTAAAGTTAATAAGATTTTATTTATTAAATATGAATATTTATTTAAAAATAATGTTTTAAAATTTTGTTAAACTATTAATACTACGAGACAGCCTTAAAGTAATATTTAAAAATGAAAAGAAATATATTATTTACGTATAAAACTCTGTTCAATAATTTTTAGGTAAATAAAAGATATCAAGTTTCCATTATTCAAAAAAAATTAGGTACGTTTCTTTGTATAAAATATATAGTATTACGTTTCTTCTAATAAAATATGTGGTCTTACGGAAGAAAACCCAAGATAGAAAATCGCTTCATATTTCTTAGAAAAGTGAGATATTCTGTGATATGATTTAGGAGAAATAATACAGGACTCCAGAGGGATGACCAAGTCTTTTTAGTTTATGAAAATGTAACATAAGTTACTTTTCTGCAGAAGTATTATTCATTTTTTTCAAAATATCTTCAAAGAATTATTTAATATATATTTTTTCTTTTTTGATTCGGATTTCTTGAAGTCACTTATCTTCTGGGAGTTCCAAATGTCTATCTTTCCATTGGTTAAAATTTTATTCGAAAGGATATATAAGACTCACATGCTGTGACCTACGTTTTTATGTGAATCACAATTGATAATATTTTATCTACTTTAAATTCTCAATAGTTTTCCATGGAAATATTTATGAATTTCTTCATTGTGTAATATATAAAGTTTTATTATTATGGTTAGAAATTTGTAGTCTCTAGTAAAATATAAAAACACGATAAAGTTAAATTCCCTATAAAATTTACAGTTTAAAAAGCATAAGCAATTAAATTTTATGATTTCAGTTATCTTTTTAGTTTAACCAAATGATAAAAATTGCAATTATATCTTAAGTTCATAATATTTTTTATCAACTTATTCACTTCAGTCTACACTAAACATGCAATAATTGTGTTTAAAATATTATAATAACTTAAAATACAATTCTCTTTTGAAACACATTATATATTTTGAATTATTTTAGAAAGAAAGATACTTTGAGGTATCTTCTTTTTCAAATTACTTTTATTTTATTCTTTAAATATATTATAATGGCAATCTTTTTAGTTTATTGCAATATAGTAAAATAACATTTGAATTATTTTTAATCAATGATTTCAGTTTCTTGATTCAAAAACACTTATCGATCAAATTATATTCACAAGGTAAACAATTTAATTCTTATGATTTTAATGACCCAAAAGAACATGACCTTCAGAAAATGTAGCCTATTTTTAGTCCTCAAAGTGCTTACCATCGGTATCCAACACCTGTCAACGTGTCTATAGGTATTCATTCCCCATGCGGTAACACTCGGTGGTTTTGGGCGCAAATAAGTTCGTGAGTGCCAAGAACAAATCTGCTTCACTGGTTGGGGATTTTCCATGAAGATGAGAATCCAGGGAATGGAAGAGGAAGTAATTTGATGACGCGGGATCACATGAGTGAAGATGGTAGAAAACAAAATCTTCCAATCAAGTCACTGTATGAGTCAGCCACGCAACATGTGGCCTCACGTAATCGGCCAAGAAAAGTACAACATTGAGATTAACCAGTGTTGGATATTTCTGTTGCAATACCTGTGTAAAAAGATTACAATTACTGTGAGTACAGTTAGTCAGTAACAATTTGGTTCGATAATAGCAACTCGTAGTGAACCACTTGATAATTAGTCTACTAGACACAAAGAATATTATGAAATGGGTGTATCTCCTGACCTAAATTTGTAAAACCAATGACTTGACGTACGTTCATTTCCCTTGACATATTCAGGGACTTGATGCAGAAGATCCTAAGGCCACTTTAAAGTTGTAAAACAAAAAATACCGGACAAGCTCCATGTACATTTCTCTTCGATACTGTTTGAGTTACGATTAAGATATACCTATTTTATATTCATTGATATTCTTTCTTCCGACTGACCGCCTCTCAAACACGTCATAAGCGAATTTGCATATTTATTTCTACTTCATTTACTGGCAATGTGATAATTGCAAGAACTTTCTTGTTTACCTTATATACAAAACATTTCAAAATATAAACACGAACAGCAGTAATAATTTTTATCCACTAGCCATTACTTACAATGTAATTAAAGACGTAAACTTAACACATAAAAATAATAATTGCACATTTGTATTGTAAATATAAGAAATCCTGAAATTAATCATGCATTATTTAAATGACAATCAATAATTTTGATATACAGATTGACATACATTTTAAGTTTTTAATTGTTTTAAATAATGAAAATATTATAATACATAATATCAAAAATTTAAAATAAATTGTGATAAGATAATTACTAAAATCTTACAATAGCTAAAATCAAATAAATAATTTTCCACTAAATTAATTTATTGATATGTATAAGAGATTTCATGACATAATATCTGTGTTGTTTTACTTAATCAAGACTTCTTACACTGACATAATTTAGATTCTATACGATTGTCTTTAACGATGCTCAATAAAGGACGTTAATTTTATGCAGTAAATTGGTTTTCATTTTTATTATACTTTGAAGACCATTAAAATAGTCTCTGTTAAAAGGCAATACATTTTCTAAAAAGGAAATCATTGCAGATATTAGAAACATTTCCTAAATTTTCTATGACTGCTTGTTCCTTGACACGATTTATGATTCTAATACAATAATTTATTCATAAATTTCGGTTGTATAATAAAGTAAGTATTTTCATAAATTTTATTTCTTAATTAAAAAATCTGTATATATATAGTATTTTTTTTTGATAACAATGCTTCATAGAATATATTTACTTTGAGAAACGTATATTCTGTTGAATAGTAAAAGTATTTCCTCATTTAGTAAAAACTAATAAACACAAAAATAATGAGAATATATGTTATATTATTTATTTCTCCTAAATCTACATACATACAAACAAATATGAATTTTTTAAATTTATTAAGCACTTTATTAATTAAATATGGTAAATAACTGTCCCGTTTACGTTGATTACACATCGAAATCAAACAAAAACTGCACAAATCAGCTTATATTGATTTTATTAACAGTTGATATTTCACATTATTAGAAAGGAAAACGTTGCTTATCACAAATACTTTTAAACCGAATATCAATTTTATTGTGTTATAATAGAATTAAGAGAGATAGAATCGTATTCAAAGAACTGAATACTTGAGTTCAAATATACTTACTTAAGTATGTGTTATAAATTTAAAAACATGTTAAAATTTATAACATTTTGTCTCCTGTTTCTGTTACAATTTATTTAAATATACAGTCTCTCATGTTTATCTAACTGGCACTTAGATGATGAGTTCATGATGAGATTAATTGAATATATATATATATATATATATATATATATAATTATATATATATATATATATATATATATATATATATATATATATATATATATATATATATATATATATATATATATATATATATGTATATATATATATTATATATATATATATATATATATATATACATATATATAGATATATATACATATATATATTACATATATATTATATATATATATATATATATATATATATATATATATATATATATATATATATTAATTTTTAATCAATCAAAAGCAGATAATACAAATAAGTTATTATATCATAATAAATACTGAACACAAATTATTTTATCATTAATAATTTTGATGTGTATAATGCAATAATGCAATTGCTGTGTTTGGAAAATAATGTACTGATTTCAACAAAATCTGTATAAGTACCACTTTGTAATATCAATCAGAAGAAACAGCTCTTATTATATAATATCAGATGCAAAATGTGTTAAGATTAATAATGTTTCTAATGGTTCTTTGATTTTCTATTGAAATGAAGTTTTTTTCTTCATATTGTGTCATTCTTTAAATTTTGAGGCTTTGCTACTGAATTAAAGAATCAATGAAAATTTTATAAGGTCATATGGAAAACTTATATCGTGGAAACTTTCTGTGAAAAAAAAGAAAATTCATATGATTATATATGCATTGTTATGAAACATTTTCCCTTTTCACTTCCGTGTAGCCTTGAAATTTAATGATAAAATTGCTTGCTCATGCGTTAGACTCAAGAGAATAATAATTTCGATTTTTGTGTAATTTGTTGAACTAATTCAAAATTCAAATATCTTTGTTTCTTTCTTCTTAGCAAATTTATAATTATCTAAAATGTTTAACTTTGTTAATTTTAATTTTAAAAACAATCTTAAGTTATTTCAGCTTTTATTAATTAGAAAAATAACACTGAACCATAATTGTGAGTTTGAATTAGAATTAGATAATTTAATATTTTGACCCACGGTACATGTATATAGTAAACTATTATGTTTTATTGGCTTGTTCGGAAAGTTATTCTGTTCTTATAAAAATCAAAATGAATTGGGTATGACAATTTAATTTAACGGTATATAGTTAACTCTAGTGCAAAAGCTTCTACAATCTTTTTAGTAGTACCATGAATCCACATTCTCAAAATGGTTGGTAATTAGTAGCAAAAATTGTATCCAGGTGTGAAAAATGAAATTAATTTACGAACAACCTAATATTATTTTATGAAGATGTGTACTGTTTATTGCATTAAAATCAAATAGTAATTAACAAATTTCATTGTAATACATATATTTCAAGTACAAAATGTACCATAAAAAATTAAGCTAATTCTCAGATTAGAAAATAACAGCATGCCTAAAATTAAAAGTAGGATATATAATGAATAAATTTATTCATTGAATTTTAAAATTGTTTTTTTTTAAGAAAAAGCTTCTGTTCAAGCAAACATTGTATTCGTAATTTATTTTAATTAATGATTATTTTCAATTATAACTTCTAAAGAAAATAAATTGTAATAATGTCAATTACATGTGACAGATTTTTTCGC